>VYXC01000691.1:44313-82191 GCA_013397175.1 Platysteira castanea
GGTCCCAGCTCTCACCCACAGCACCCCCAGGTCCTTCTCCAGGGCTGCTCCAGCTGCTCATCCCCTGGACTGACCCCGGGGGTTGCCCTGATCCAGGGGCAGCACTTGGCCTGGTTAAACCCCCTGAGATTCCAGAGGGTCCCTTCGGGAGCTGGCCCAGGTCCCCCTGGGTGGCCCCATCCCTCGGGAGAGTTTTAAGGCCACCATTTCTGCAGCAGCATTTGAGGGGTGAGCAAGTGCATGCAGGAGAACAAGGTGAGAACCATTTATCCCCACCCACCAGCTGGAAATGATCCCTAATTTTAACCTTCCCAGTTTCACCTGGCATTTACTGGAGTGAAATGCTGGAAACTGGAGAAGCCACTTCCCGGCCACGGAGGGCATCGCACAGAGGGAGCCTGGGGACAGCAGCACCGTGGCTGCCGCGCTGGAGGCTCCTGTAAATACCCAGCTGTGTTCCCTTGGAATGTGTGGCACTTCCCAGGCAGCATTCCCAGGGCTGCCACCGGCCCAAACCAGCCCACTCCCACTGCGTGTTTCTCCACCATTTGCTAAAAAATCCCTTTCATTTTTCCCCTCCCCAATCCCTTTTCCGTTTTGCCGAGTGTTTTCCAGGTTCTGGCAGGATTCAGGCTGTGACGGGAGGATGCTGAGGGACTGTGCTGGGACGTTTCTGCCAGCAGACAGACACTTGTCACCCACCACCACCACGCTGTCCTTCCCCTCACTCCAAATTACTGGATTGATCACTCCCCACCATTAACACAGACATATTTTAACATTGATATTTTATTTCCCAGCAGGTCCCTGACAGATCTGTGGAGCTTTCTTTATAGTAGTAAGTACTTAAACAAGGGAGAAAATAGAAATATTCCATTTTCCACCTTGCTTTCCTTTTCCCCTCCCAGTGGGAATTGCACGACCCTTCCACAGCCCCAAAATTCCTCACTTGGACCTTCCCTGGTCTGAAAATGTAGCAGGTGCTGTGCTAAGCCACAAAATGCTGCTTGGAGGAGTGTAAGAATTAAATCAGTGGCAGGAGGGGTGATTATCACCTTGATCTGCCAGCCACCGAGTGCTTCTGCCACCCAGGGGAAGCTGCTCGTGCCTCGCCTCAGCCTGGCCAATTTCAGTGCTTAAATAGCTGTAAATTACATCCCAAGGCACAGACCCGGAATTCTGCTCCCTGCATCCAAAGCTGTGCTAATGCCTCTCTTCCCAAGGGAAATAAAAGGGATTTTTTTTTTACTGGATTGATCTGTGAGGTTCCTGCTGTTGGTTCTGGCTGCCAGCCCCTGCTCACGGCCTAAAATCCAGAGTTGTTCAAGGCACAGCATCCCCAGGAAGCAACGTTCAGAATTCTGTATTAATTGACAGGATGGCACCCCCAGAAAATAAAAGAGAAAAAGATACCCTGCCCCCAACCCCCAAATCTTGTGCACCTCAGAAAGATTTCCCCAAAGTATTCCCAGTTTTGAAAGTTTAGCTGAGACTGAGTTGGTTTTAGCTAACACAGCCCCCCAGTGCTGAAAAAAAAAGTGAGATTTCTGATCTCTGCATTGTGGGAGAAGCTCTGAGCACCTGGACAGCACAAAGGAGCTGGTGGGGAAGGGATTTCCCTTGGATAAGCATGGACAGCACTACTGACCACCAGTGTCCAGCCCCAGCATCCTTCCCAGAGCTACAGCTGCTGTAGTTACTCTAGAAATAAAGAAACAACTTCTTTTTCCCTCAGAAAGCTGGGAGAAAGCGTTCCTCTAAAAAGCACAGGACCCTGATGAATATTAAGGACAGAACGGAGAGACTTGGCAATAAAAGTGAGGCAGTGAAATAATAACAGTGTCTTAAGCAGGATTAAAATATAACATTTTACTCGTTATTTCAAAGAATAGATTTTTTTTTTTCTTCCATCAGTCTTATCTGTACGTCCAGCCTCCAGCTAAACTCCGAATAGCTGTTTTAGCTCCCGAGTGCAAATGTGCCAAGAAAAAGGATATAGGAAAAAGAAACACCCGGCGTTCTGTTTTTGCCACGTGTGAGAGGCCACAGTGCATCTCTCATGCCTAAAAACAAGCACCATTGCTCAGGATATTTGGTCAGAAACCTCAGCTTGAGAAGGAGGTGTTGGACAGAGAGGTCACATCGACACCACAGGCAGACAGCTCCCAGAGACAAACATCCCCAGGGATTTCCCTGGGCAAAGGGAAAACCAGCCCAGCACCAAATCCTTTCAGTGCCAGAGCGGATCCGTCCTCACCCAGCCCTCGTGGGGATGAGGCCCCAGCTGAGGAACGGGGAGAGAATGTGGTGCCAATCCCTCCCCTATTAACCACACGCATTTATCTGCTGGCTCTTCCAGCCTTTCCAGAGGCATCCAGGTTGTTCTCACAACTGGTTTGATCTTACCCCGAAGAAGTTTGCACAACACAGCACAAGGGCACTTTTCTCACACCTTTTTCTCGTGTGATCATGGTTCTGCTTTTTGCCTTTGGTGCTTCACACTGGAGAAAAGCGCTTTGCTTTGTCTTTTTTGGGTACTGGTGACGACAAGCAGTGACAATTCTCAGCTCCCTGTCCAAGCTGGGACACAGCACACTCAAAACTTCGAGGTAAAAGCAGAAATTCTAACCAGGTTCCCAAATTTGTGTTGTGTATTTCACATGGAATGAGTACTAAAATTTTGGAAACAACTCTGTGTGTGTGTCCTGAGACCCTCTGCCCTTCCCAGAGCTGTCTGTGCATGTTAACCTCATAAAATATTCCCTTTTCCTCCTCTTTCCTGTGGGATCCATTTGTCTGTTCAGCAGGTTTGTGTTCAGAGGGATCGAGGTGGAATGGTGATGGCACTGCTTAGCTCAGCAGCCAGCTGGGCTTGGGAATGGATCCATCCTCTTCCCATTAATTACCCTTTAATTACCCTTTGGTGCCTCCCACTGTCACACAGGCTCGTGGGTCATCCTGCTTTGTTCCAGAGGAACACAATTACTGATGGAGCATAAAAACTGCACCTAAAGGTCGCGGAGAGAAGCAAACAGAACTGATGGGGGGAGAGATGAAAAGATGAAAAACTGACAGGAGAAGAAAATTGGAACAAGCTAATTTACGAAAGAAAATGAACAAACCACGGCCAGGTAGCTCTGAATAAGATTAATTGCTACACATTGCCTTCCTCTTTGCAATTTTTATCTTATTTCGGCTTCTCTTGCACTTTTCTAAGTGGCAGCTCTGTAATCTCAGGAACTCTGATTCCGTAACTTTGCCAGCCGGGCACTGTTTGCATAAATTGCTCTGACTTTGGAGTTGGGACTCGAATTTCAGCAGCAGCCGAGGATTTGCTCCATTGACTTGGACGGGTTTATTTTGAATTTATTACTCTGAGGTCAGAAGGCAGAGCTCTGCATATAAATCGTGAACATAAATAGACAATTCCCAAATCTGGACAGTAGAGCCACAAGTACCATACAGAAAAACAAAGCCAGGCAGGTGTAGAACTGTCTGGAGGGTTAAACCAAAGGGGGCTGTGCATTTATTAGTAGTTTACTGTTTATTAAACAAGAACTCCAGATCCAAAAAGAACTCATTAATCGAAACCAAGTAGTGTTTAGTGAGATGGGAGCCTGTCAAAAACTGGGGAGGACAATGGGTCGGTCCAAATGTGAGTGCAAATTTTGTCTGGGAATTTTAAAGCGTGCCGTTGGTCGTGGACAACGGATGTGCACCATACAAACTCCGTACGTCTGCCCCTGGGTGACAATAAAAAGCGCAGTTTATTATAAACCGAAGTAAAAACGAAAATTAAAAAAAAAATCAACTAAAATCACAGTTTTGTCATTGGTATGTGGAGGTTGTTCCAAGGGCCCATCCAGAGCTCCTCCTCGTCGGACTGTGTGTGTTCACTGTGCGACTCCAAGGGCTCCTTGACACCCTCGTGGCCAACCACCGACTCCTGCTCGTCTGTGCTTTTCAGTTTGGCCGCCCCGGCCTTTGTCACTACATTTTCGGCCCCTATAGTAGAGGAAAAGGAGACGCTGCACGGCCTGGAGTTCATTTTGTCGCTCGGGGGCGGTCCCTTGGACAGTGTGTTCAGCGGGACGCTCTCCTCGTGCGTCACCGCCAGCTTGTCCAGTTTCCTGAACTGCTTGCCCAGCCTCACGGGGGACGCGGCCTTGAGGCTGTTGCCGAGGCAGGCGCGGCGGGTGCGCACCACGGAGCCGTTCTGGGCGATGTAGACGCTGCCGTTGCCGTTGGGTTGGACGCCGGGCGTGCTCAGCCGGCTCCTCTGGCCGGGCTCGGGAGCGCTCTCCTCGCCCGTGGAGCTGGTCTCGTACTCCGGGTCCACCACCAACTTGATCCTCTTCTTTTTGGCCCACTGTGGGACGACAAAGAGAAATGTCAGCACAAGCCTGAACTGTTGCTTCATTTCCCTGCCCTTTCTGTTCATTTATTAATAGCTCTCCTCGATTTCTATCAATTTTGCACCTTTGCCCTTGGGATGTGCACACAAACCGGAGGGCCCTGAGGAGGAAGCCGCTGTGTGAGAGATGCTTTTAAGAAACTACTCCAAGGTGTAATTCTAGGAAGGCCTTGGAAGTTTTCTTGCCTTGCATTGTGAATTCCATGCACGGGGCAGCTCTGCTTTGTGTGCACCACACATCCAGCAGAGAAAATCCCGGGACATACACCAGGGAAATTCTCAGGCAGAGCGCTGGCAAAAGTGGCTGGCTAAAAAAAGCACAGCTCCATGTAAGGCTTTGTAAATGTTCCAGGCAGGCAGGATCGGTGGAGATGCTCGGGAAGACAGTGGAGAGACCAGACTTAGGTTAATATAACTTACATATTTTCTCGAAGAATTAATGCAAACATTTGTCACGCTGCTGTGACTTTGTAGTAGCAGTGATCCCTCTTTGGTGAGCACACAACCCCCACTAGTTATTATAATTTATAATTGATCTTTTAAAAATAAATGCCTCCTTGCAGCACACCGAAAAGAGCTATTACCCTTCTTGAATAAGTAATTCAAACACTAAGATGCCATTGCAGTTAACCCCCACTGCAAAACACACACAGGAACGTGAGAAAAGCCAGTTTTTTGAGAAAGAAAATCATGCAAGGTACAAATAGGTGATTAATCTTAAGCTTTCGAGAAGTTACACTTGGTAAAAATGACTTTGATGCCTATTTTATTGTTCCTGGCAAAGGCAGACAATGTTCTTCACATGGATATATTCCAGTGGATCTATTCCTGCTTAGTTTAAGTGGGATTTACTTTAAAACATTGCATGCAGCTACAATGCTGTGCTGTGTGGGGAGGCGAAGGGGCAGGGGAGTGATCATGGATCTGGTTCAGAGAGATGTTTGAATAAAATAATAAAATAAAATAAAATAAAATAAAATAAAATAAAATAAAATAAAATAAAATAAAACCACTGTTCTGTGATAGGTGGGAAGGGCAGAGGTTGGGAAATGTAATCCATTTCCTCTCCTGACCAAGCTCGCTTGGTCCTCCTGCCTCAGCATTCCTGGCTTGTGCATCACTGGTGTTTGTAACCTGAATCCCGTGATCCAGAAACAGCCCAATCCCAGCTCTCCCAGTTATCCCCTGCAACTTTGGGAATGCTGCTTTGCTGCAATTCCACTTGTCCTCCCTGCAAACAGAGCTGACCTTGACAGCAGAGAACTCACCTGAAGATTAGCAAATGTATTATTATATAGCATTAATGCATAAGATGAAAACATGGATGGCTTTAAAATCTTTACATCCTCCTCCTCATTCCTGTTCTTCCCTAAATCCCATGTTTCATTGCTCCACGAAAACTAAACTTTCTATATCTACGACTGACTATATCTATAGTGTGTCTATGTGTATATATATAATTTTTTAATACATTTATATGCACAGGGCTGGAATTAGCTTGGTTTTCCACAGTTCTCTCCCAAGGACAGTGAAATGCTGGATCAATAAGCTTTGCCCTTTCCTTTTGGCTGTCTCCAGCCCGTGAGCATTGCTTAGGAAAGACCACACAGAAGGCACAGCAAGCAAAGCCACTCCTCACTGCAAACCGTCACCTACTGTCACTCCTCTTTAAAAGGAGGTGGAGTCACCCGTGGCCTCTGACTCTGTAATTCCAGTACCCTGGGACTGGCTGCTTTCCTGGGACACCTTTTTCCGTGTTTTCACTCCTTTCCTGTTGGTGTCCGAGCTCTGAGTCTCCGTCCCAGGGGACGTGGTGGTTTTCCCCGACGTGGCGCTACCTGAGCTTTTTGTCCCCGTGGTACCTTTGGAAGTCGCGCTGATTTCACTGTCTAGGCAGGAAGATTCATTCTTACTGGCAGTGTCCTCCCTGTCACTGTCCTCTGGATCAACCTCCTCTGCACTTTCCTCCTCGCTGTCCTCTCCAGGAACAGCTGACTGTCCTCCCTTGCCCTCTCCAGCAGCAGCAGCTTTTGCGTTGGCAGTTTTAGAATCCGCCTTGTTTGAGCTATCTGCTGTCTCCTCTGCCTCTTCCTCTTCTTCTGACACCTCTTCTATGGTGTCCT
Source organism: Platysteira castanea (assembly GCA_013397175.1). Classification (NCBI taxonomy): domain Eukaryota; kingdom Metazoa; phylum Chordata; class Aves; order Passeriformes; genus Platysteira; species Platysteira castanea. The sequence goes on from VYXC01000691.1 coordinate 50,851, forward strand.
CTATTTCCACGCTGGCAGAGGAGGTTTTGCTCTTGTAGCTGGATCCCGAGGTTTTCCTGTAGCTCGTGTCCCTGTCGCTGCCTGAGGCGGTGGAGCTCACGGATTTCTGGCTGGAGCTTTTGCCACGGGAGCTGCCTGCCCTGCTTTTTACACTGGACATTTCCGTGCTTCTCCTGCTGCTGGACTCACTGGTCCTGCTGTAGGAGCTCCGTGTGGACGAGCTCTTGGACAGGCTGCCATCTTCATCGCTCTCAGAGTCTTCCTCATCCTCGTCCTCTTCTGACGAGTCCTCCTCCGACTCACTGCTGGAGCTGGATTCAGACTCGTCATCGGAATCCCCCAAATCCCCAGTTTCCTCATCCGAGTCCACGGTGCTTTCCGTGGCCTCATCCTGATCCAGGGTTATTTTCAAGTAGTCTTTGTCTTCCGACTCGGAGCCGGAGCTGCTGCTCTTCTCAGAGGACTCATCTGAGGTGCGCCTCCTCCTCCTCTTCCTCCTCTTCTCATAGTCGCTGTCCTCCTGCTCACTCTCTGCCGTGATACTGATGGAAACTCCCGACTTGGCTTCATCCCTCTCAGACCCTTCCTCTCCACGCGCCAAATCCTTGCCAAGGCCCTCCTGGAACTTCCTGGAGACGCTGATGCGCTTCAACACGTGGTTTAGTTTCCTCATGGAGGGCCTGTCATCCGTGGATTTCTGGAAGTAGCTTCCCCTGATCATCATGGGTTTGCCCCCGTCTGCTTGGCGAGCCGACAGCAGCTTGGCATAGCTGGAATCTTTCCTACCTTTCACTTTCTGCAGGATCATCGGGAATATCTTTGCTCTCTTCCACCGGGAACGAGCAGACTCAGCTCTTCCTACGGGTTTGTGGGCACTGACTGCCACACGACTCAAATGCATCACTCCCTTTAGCCTCCTTTTTCCCTGGCTGCTCCTAAATCCTCTTCCAGGACCACGGCTGAGGTCCATCCCAACACCTACAGGTCCCCCTTCCATTTGAGGCCCTGCTGCCTGGCTTATCCCTCTGCTGGGAGGGCCTCTGACTGGAGTCATGCCCTGCAAATTATGAAAGTTAATTGATTACCACTTGAAGGAGAGTTATTATGAAAACCTGTACCTTAAAATAGGGTAGGAACAGAAGCAACGTTTATTTCCCAGGATCAAAATGAACTTACCTAGTTTAGAACAGTTTTCTTAAAGTTATGGGGAATGTTTTGGAATTTTAGAGTTTTATGGAGTTGTAGAATAGGCTGGAAGTGCACAACTACCTTACTCTGCAACGGGGAAGACACTGGAATGTTCTCTCTTCTCATTTAATAGTGGATTAAGATCTGGCATTTATGAAAATTAAGGTCTTTTCTCAAAAGAAACACATCAACTTTCATCTGATTGCCAATTTCAAAATTTTCTTAGTTTTCATTGTGAGCTTTATGACATGTGAGTTTAGGTACCACTCTTCTCTGTGAAAAGTCAGAGGAATATCAGTAATAGACTCACAGAGTCATAGAATGGTTTGAGTTGGAAGGGCCCTTACAGCCCATCCAGTGCCACCCCTGCCATGGCAGGGACACCTCCCACTGTCCCAGGGTGCTCCCAGCCCCAGTGTCCAGCCTGGCCTTGGGCACTGCCAGGGATCCAGGGGCAGCCACAGCTGCTCTGGGCACCCTGGGCCAGGGCCTGCCCACCCTCCCAGGGAACAATTCCTGCCCAATATCTAATCTAAATTTTCCCCTTTCCAGTCTGAAGCCATTCCTCTTGTCCTGGCAGTCCAGTTCCTGCTGAAGAGTCCTTCCCCAGCTTCCTTGTAGGCCCCTTCAAGCACTGGAAGGCTTCCTCATTTGGTAATGATATAAAATGGAATTACCTAAGTCTAAGTGGATTGTTCTTTGAGCTAAAACCAGATGTGGGTACCGACAGAAACTCAGCAATTCCTTTTTGTGCCTAGGAAACGAAAAGGAATTTTATGCTGACAAACTTAACAGGCCCTCAGAAGGGCCAACAACGCTTAACACTGATCTACAAAAAACCTAATTCTAATCAATTCCAGCGTACACCTGATGAGGTTTGGTGGCCCTTCGAGCTGTTGTAGGGACAGAAGGAGCCCTCCAGAGTCTCTTCCTTACCTCCTCTGCTGCTGGCCCGTGGGGACTGTAGTAGTAGCCACCATCACTCTCCACCACGACCTCGCCGTACTCGTCGTACATCCCCGACGGGGACAGCAGGCGCCGGCGGCTCCCGTACTGCGGCAGCTCGTACCTGCCAGAGACACCACGGCTCCTCAGGGCAGGCCCAAACGGGCTCACACCTCCCATCACGCAGCCATCAGTGCACACGTTCATGTCCAGAGGGATGGGAATGGCTTCCCTTGTGATTCCCTCTCCCTTTTTTTCCTCAGAGGCAACCAAATCCCAACCCTCCTTCTGTTCCAATGGCTACAAGCACTTTAGGGTGACCCAAATTTTGAGGTCTGTTGGATCAGTCAAGACCCCAGCACAGGCATCAACCTTCCCTCAATCCACCTGATTTTTTGGGGGGATCTGTCTTGATAATCATGGCATGAAAGAGCAGCTTCCCTGGAATGGGTTCTGGAGAATGCCAGGGGCAATTCCTGAAGAGCCTGCAGTCTCTTTATCAGAACAAGGCAGGATGGGGTCTTGGAGGGAAACTTAACAGGCCACGAGGCAGGATGGCATTTTTTCAATGAAATTCAAAAGGCCACAAGGGCAGATGATGTTTTTAGAGGGAAATCTAAAAGGCCACCAGGGAGGATGGCATTTTTTGAGGGAAATTTAGAAGGCCACGAGGCAGGATGGCATTTCTTGAGGGAAACTTAAAAGGCCACAAGGCAGGATGAGGTTTTTTGAGGGAAATTTTAAAGGCCATGAGGCAGGATGGGGTCTTTTGAGGGAAATTTAGAAGGCNTGGCATTTTTTGAGGGAAATTTAGAAGGCCATGAGGCAGGACAGCATTTTGTGAGGGAAATTCAAAATGCCATGATGCAGGATGGCATTTCTTGAGGGAAACTTAAAGGCCACGAAGCAGGATGTGGTTTTTTGAGGGAAATTTAAAAGGCCACAAGGTAGGATGGGATTTCTTGAGGGAAGTTTAAAAGGCTACAAGGCAGGATGGCATTTTTTTTGAGGGAAATTCAAAAGGCCAGGAGGTAGGATGGTGTTTCTTGAGGGAAATTTAAAAGGCCACAAGGCAGGATGGCATTTCTTGACGGAAGTTTAAAAGGCCAGTGACTGGCTGGGAACTGTGAGAAGAAAGGATTAATACCTGAACTAAGGAGGGGAGGAGTTGGTGGAAATTAATCTCCCAGACAGCAGAAATACACACACAAAGGATGTAAAGCCAGCCTGAAAGATGGGCTTAGCACTCTGCAAGGGGAATAATGACATTCCTAAAGGAGCAGGGAGTTACCAAACACCCCCTTAACCTCTGAAAAGAGTTTTGTGGTCGGTTCATGCCTTTGTGGACACAAAGATTAAAGTAATCCTGAGGAGAAAGGAAGTCCCACGATTAACTGCTGGAATAATAAACATCACCAGCCTGGAAAAGCAGCACTTTCAGAAATAAAGAGGAAAAATGGAACTATACCCATGCTCATAACTGTAGTAATCCTGGCCGTAGTATTCCTGCCCTGGATCAATTCCAGACTCCATACTTAACTCCTGGAAAAGAGAAACACCGATTGAATGCAAACAGTGTGGAAAAGGCCCAAATGTAATTACTGATATTATTATTCCTTATGATGTAATTACTTCTTCTGACTGCAGAAATGATCCCCATCCTGTAGCACGAAAATACCAACGTCTCACACTGGCTCTTACTGCTTATTCTGGAAACAATTTTGGGGCTGAAAGATTGGGAATAGAAAGGTTTGCAATTGCACTGCACAGCAAGGTGCTAAAGCTTCCAGCACCAACTGCTCAGCTCAGCTCCAGCTGCAGTAATCCATCAGCAGCTGACTGACACCTGGAAAAAATCAGATGGCAGTTGGAGAACAATGAAATAATTCTGTCTGGAAATCTGGAACTGTGGGATGAAGCCCGTGTGAGCCGCTGAAAGATGCTCATGGGGAAAATCACAGATCCCAGAGTGGTTTGGGAGAGATCTTAAAGCCCATCCAGTCACACCTTCCCCTGTCCCAGGCTGCTCCAAGCCCTGTCCAACCTAGTCTTGGAAGTAACAAGATGCAGTAAATTTAAGGTATTTAATTAAAATAACATAACTGGGCTTACAATGCCAGAACTTTACTTTTTATGTAAGAGCCAGGGGGAAAAATTACCTGAGACAGACAAGTTTTCATTAGAAAATGATGTAAAAGCCTTTTCAAAACTTACAGAATAATTAAGAAATGAAAAATAGTGGTACCTCTGGTCTGAGAAGAGAAGGTCTCAGCAACTGCTGTTGCTACAAAAGAAAATGAGAAAGAGGTTAATTAGGCAGCAACAATTAAAGGGCAGGTGATTGGTGTCCAAGATTAAAATAAATGCTGAAACCAAGGTCCTTTAGAGTTTTTTTATGGCAGGCAGCTGGATACTTCCATACCCTGTGAGAACACTGAGCACCTGATGCAGTAAAATCCCTTTACAGCCCACCATTTCTTTTGCCTAAATATAAAATCAAATTCCCAGTTTTTGAGATGATTGTCTGAAATATTTAACTCAAGAACTTCTACCAGAGGCCAAGAGAACTAAATTCTCCATCTGAATTAAGAGACAAAAACCAATTCTGAAAAGGGAGGAAAAAAAAAATCAGCAAATATCAACCTTTATGATAGAAACGTATTTTGGGGAACTTTCCAAATTACTAAATGAGATTGTTCCGAAGGAAACTCTTCTCCCTGATTTCGGTTGCTGGAGAAAATGACGCTGCAGGAGCAGCAGCCCTCCCAGAGCTGCAGGGGAGGTCCGTGGAGCCCCATCCCTGCCTGGCAGGTGATTGGGTGTGACACTGGAGAACACAGCAGGTGTGGGACTGTTGAGCAGCAATCTCTGAGCTGGAGGCCGCACTCCTGCACACAGTGGGGTGTTGTCCTGTTTTTGTTAGCCTTCTGATAATTTACATTTTTTGGAGTCAGATTCTCACACTTTCATGGAAATAATAGACAATATTTACTTAACTGTCCTTTCTGTTTTTCATTCCTTTGTGGTGAGGGAAAGTTTGATGAACAGTTCTTTTTACCAGTGGAATTGGAGAGGAAGTGACACCATCCTTCCAATCCCTTGTCAAATTGAGAGATGTATAAGGAGCCCAAAATAAATTTTCTTCTTCTCTCTTTTTGCTCAGCTAGCTCAGGTGTCAGAGTGGTTCTTTCTTGTGTCCTATAGCGACAGTGGGTATCTATACCTCAAAAACTTCTTGAATCACTTTCAGTTTCTGGTCTCTGAAGCACTCAGTACCCAGGAGTTCCACAACACACAATCCCAGAGTGGTTTGGGATGGAAGGGACCTTAAAACTCAGCTCATCCCACCCCCTGCCATAGGCAGGGACACCTCCCACTGTCCCAGGCTGCTCCCAGCCCCAGTGTCCAGCCTGGCCTTGGGCACTGCCAGGGATCCAGGGGCAGCCACAGCTGCTCTGGGCACCCTGTGCCAGGGCCTGCCCACCCTGCCAGGGAACAATTCCTGCCCAAGATCCCATCCAGCCCTGCCCTCTGGCAGCCTGAACCCATTCCCCTTGTCCTGGCACTCCAGTTCCTGCTGCAGGGCCCCTCTCCAGTTTCCTGGATCCCTCCAGGCCCTGGAAGGAGCTGTGAGCTCTCCACGCAACCTTCTCCTCTCCAGGCTGAGCAGCCCCAGCTCTCCCAGCCTGGCTCACAGGGGAGGTGCTCCAGTGCCCTCAGCACCTCCGTGGCCTCCTCTGGACCTGCTCCAGCAGTTCCAGGTCCTTCTTATGCTGGGGGCACCAGAACTGAGCACAGAATTCCAGGTGGGGTCTCACCTGAGCACAGGGGCAGAATTCCCTCCCTCCCCTGCTCCCCACACTCTTGGGCTGCACGGGAAAGGGAAAAGCACGTTGGTGTAATTAACATTTTAAAGGTAATTGGGCACCAGCCTTACCTCTTGCTGTGCATATCCTCGCCTAGAAGTCAGGAAAAGAAAAGAAATAAATTAGTGTAATGCTGTGAGCCTGCACAAAGGTACACACTGGCATTCTCGCTGGAGAGCGGCGAAAGAGAATGTAATTAGAAATACACTTAGCATGGAAAGAAATACGTATCTCTAATACCAAATATGTTTTTCTTTGGGTTTGCTCTGGACACAGGGATCACTGCATGGGGAAGGCCTGAGAAGCTTTGGGATCTTTTCTTGCTCTGGACTGTGAATGGATGAGGAGAAATCCCCAAGAGCCAGAGGCAGTGCATCCAGAGGGACTCAGCACATGGAAAGGGGCATTGGGAGAGGCCCTGCCCCATCCCCTCCCCACTGTGCACCCGTCCACAGAGGGACCCTCTTCCCTCACACCCTGCTCAAGCAGTGAAACAACTTCTTTTCTACTCCTGGACTTTCTGTATCCATCAGGAACTGCCCTGGAGCTTGTATGACTAATTTCTTGTACCAACGTGATTATTCCAATTACACCTTTCCTAACATTTGCTCGGTGGGGGGGAGTTAAACCCCCTTTTTTTGCTATCTGTGGTTATTTTGCCACAGGCTTTGCGCTTCTGATCTTGCTGGGAATTTATTGATGGTTGAATTCATTTTCTTGGAGCCATTCCTGGGCATGACCAATGCATTTATGTCTATCAAGTTTTCTATTTTCACATTTTGTGCCTGAAAATTGAAATGACTTCAGCAAAACTAGAGAACAACAATTCAGGCCCTGGAATTTTTCTTAAGGATAAGTCTGGATTATTTGTATTATGGTTTTTAAGAAGGAAAGAGTAAATGCTCAAAATTATGTTAGGCTTAACCTAGGACACAGACAGCAGTCATGGGGAAGTCTTTAATTACACTAAATAAATAATAAAGACCAGAGAAATCCTTTTAATTCTTCAATATCCCCATCTCTAAATCTTCCTATTAATATTCAGCACATGGAATTGATTATCAGCATTGAATTAATGCTGTCGCCTATATAATATAAACCTCATGGCCAGCTGAAATGAAGATTTATCATCCAAAGATGATCTGTGACTTTTCAAAGCCCGCTCGAGGACTGCTGGATTTAGTTTCCATATTGCCTACAACAATCTTCACATAAAGGAGGTCTGAGGAGAAGGAAGCCTATTACTCTTAATTGCACTATATTGCAGATTAAAAGCATAATATGAGTAATTCAAATTAAATTTGGAATTCAACTTTCATAAAAATAGCACCATGCTGAGTTTTGCTGATACTTCTTGAATAGTTTCGTGTGGCCATGATTAGAAAGAAAAAAGAGTCCCCAAAAGACATAAAATACCCATTCACTCAGTACAGCACAAGGATCTATTCTGGCACAAAGACAAAGGTCAGAACAACACCATTTGTTTCCAGGAAGGAATTGAAGCTCTCCACAGAGGGAGGGAAATGTTCTCAGCCAGACTTCACTGCAGCCAGTCAGAGGGAAATCTTCCCTGTGGAATGGGAAACGAAGCCACGGAGCCTGTGAGGATGTGGGGTAACAGGACAGCCAGAACACAGAGCTGGTACTCAGGGGGAGAGACAGAGAATGAACTCACACGGACAAGATGTGCCGACCTTTCACTGCTAAAAGAGGTTAAAGGGACGGGGATTTGCCTAAAGCAGCATTTCCCCAATTCCTGGCACCCCAGCAGGTGTCTGCTCCTCCATAACTTAGATCTGTTCTCATATTTAAAGCAAAATCATCACAAATCCCAAACACTACAGATACTCCTCAAAGGGAGCAGCTACTTATCAGTTTGCTCTGGCTCCTAAAATGGAGATTTCCTGCAGTTCAGAGCTGGAGCAGTGAACAAATTGGGAAGGAGGATGAGCAATGATAACACTGTGATTTAATTCCAGCTATGCACAGAAGAGCTCTCCACTGATGCCATCTCTGCTCCTGCTCAGGACTTGGCCCTGTCAAGCCAATGATGAAAGGATGAGAGATACATCCAGGATCACATCAGACCCCAACTGACCAAATCAGACAACCTGAGAGGGGAAAATTATATATAAATATAAATTATTACAGATGCTCAACTTGCTACCAACTCCTATATTGGATCTAATCCTTCGTAGCGCTGCAGAACTGCAGTAGCATGGGGGCATGGAATGGGTTGGGTTGGAAAGGACCTTAAAGCCCATCCTCTGCCACCTTCACCCACCTCCCACCATCCCAGGCTGCTCCCAGCCCCAGTGTCCAGCCTGGCCTTGGGCACTGCCAGGGATCCAGGGGCAGCCACAGCTGCTCTGGGCACCCTGGGCCAGGGCCTGCCCACCCTCCCAGGGAACAATTCCTTCCTCACATCTCATCTAAACTCCTCCTCTTTTGGTTTAAAACAATTCCCCCTGCAGCACCCAGCAGCACTCAGTGGGACAGAAATTCCCTGGTACAGCCTCTTTCCTCTTTCCCAATTTCATAAAATTCATTTTTTTAACAAAGACTATTTAAAAAGCCAGCAGGAGAACAAAGGTTGCATTATATCCAGACAAAATGAATCCAGTTTTGTAAAGTTTTCAACTTCATAAGGATTTCCAGAATGAGAAAGTAAATGTTCCTCATCAGTAAAGAGCCGATTGCCATTACCCTCTCCCAGACTCTTCTGAAACGATGAAATTAAACATTTAAAGTGGAGCTTCTGTGTGATGTCCACTCTTTCTTCTTCAGGAACATCCCAAATAATTGTAGCCAAACTGAACCATTGGGGTTTATGCTGTGAACGACTCAGCACCTCCACTTTTGCTGTGTGACCTTACAGACCACAAAACCAGGTCCTATTTGTGTCATATTTCACAGGGGCTGTAAAGATCTGCACAACAGCAGCTCTGTACAAGCTCTGATGTGGGACTTGGGTACTTAAATTTTGATTTCTGTCTTTGGGGTTGATCCACTCTGAACATGAGCAACCCGATAATTTTTCATACCCATCTCTGCCCTCTTCCTGCTGTCCCCTCGCCAGGAGCACGGCTGGGACACAGAGGGGAACATTTAAGTCATATTCCCCCTCTGGCTCTTCAATCCTAACAATTCTCTACTTAACAGGTGCTGAGCTTTGGGAAACTGTTTAAAACATTGCAGTCGTGCCACCCTTGGAGAACTGGGCATCAAAAATGTGCACATCCCATAAACGACACAGATTCTGCTACAGCAAAACTAGGATGGGTAATCCCTCCCCTCACGCATTTTGCTACTCCTACATCTACCTTGATCCTACAGCCTATCCCAACAAGGGTTTTAAGTAAAGGAAAATTCTAGTGGATCAGCAGAACCTGTGGGATGGAGTTCATGGAGTTTGGCACCGGGACAAAGAATGAGGAACTACCTTGAGCAGCTTCTGACTGAAGCATTCACACACGTCCTAACTGCAGACTTCAAAAAAAAACAAGGAGAAAAGAGAAAAGGCCAAGCACCATGGAAATGTTGAGTCTGATAAATAGTCTGACAAAGAATTAATTACCTTTTTGCTCAGAATTACAACGTTGATACTGAACTGGCGTTTTAGTTGTGCTTCATTAGGTAGTATCTGCCTTTCCCAATATGGTTTTTCAAAGTTGTCATCTTAAACTTTTTAGATTTTGGCAAAGCACTGAAAGGAAACTTGCAAGTTGAACCAAATATTTAAATGCCCAAACTGCCTTTACTTACCATTTTTTCAAAGGACAAGCTAATTTGCTTTACATAAACATTTATAATTGACATATTTAATGTAAAGATCTGATTTAGATGGCTGTGAGCAAAAAAGCTGGTAAGTAAATCCACATTACGTGGATTTTTACAAACACTTGGAAAACCTTCACCTGGTGACACTAATCAGAGTGACTTTATTACAATTTAACTGAGATGTTTCAGCTCGTGACAGACCAGCGTGGAAATTAAAGAGAGACAGCAACAACATGCATATGCAAAATCATAAAAAACAAACAACAAACACTTTGTACATGAAAGGAATTTACAAAATAAAAACTTTTCTCATGCAGTTACAATATAAAAAAAAAATGCAATGGAAGGCAGAAGATGGAGAACAGGAGTGGGGACACGGCCACGTTTGCTGAGAAGCCAAGAGCAAACCCTTCTCACTGGACACAGGAACTGAGCTGCCAGAAAACATCAGCAGAGCAGAGCCCCCAGAGCAGGGAGATGCAGTACGGAATTATGGAATGCCTGGCTTGGAAGGGACCTTAAAGCTCATCCCATGGGCAGGGCCACCATCCCAGGTTGCTCAAGGCCCACCCGATAACCCGGCTCACCAAAGCTGAGCCTGCTGCTCCCAGGCCTTCCTTGCTTTGACGTCCAATATGTGGCAGAAGATTCCTTCCAGGTGGGGCATTTTATGGGCAAAGCAAGAGATTCCAATCACAGCTACAGGAAAATCGTACTGATGTTACCTACAGTGAAGGCTGCTTAAAGAAGTATCGAGCCCACTGCCATCTATGCCCCATCTTTGGGTAAAGATGGACAGTTTTCCCCAAGAATTTCCAGTAAACAGACTAAGAACCAGCAAGATGTAGTTCTGAGAAAACAGCTTGGAGAGTTATATTTTACATCACAAATTTCCGAGCGAACGGCAAAGACAACGTCTCTCCACTTAGGATCAGGAGTGGGGAAGTCGTGGTGTACAGCAGAAAAAGGGGGAGAAGTTGGGAATTCTGGAGAGTCTGAGGCAGATACCGTGTGCTGCATTAGAGTCCTCCCACTCAAAAAAAGCAGGGAACATCCACCCGTGAGCATTACAGAGCTGTCGACTGGGAGGGGAAGCGTTTCTCCAGCTCCTCCACAACACAGCTCAAGTTCCCGTTCTGCTGGTTGTGCTCGGCCGCGGCTTCTGGAGTCGGGAGCTCCGGGCTCGGGGCCGGTTTGAGCTTGGGGACGTGCTTGGGCAGCAGGTGGTTCTTGTCTATTTGGCTGTACATGTTGGCCACTGACTTCTCGATGGCGGCCAGATTCTGAATGTTTTTAAGGATTCCTTTGAGCTCCCTGCGGGGAGGAGGCTCTGGCACTGCGGCCGGGGCGGGGACAGCTGGCTGTTTGGCAGGGGATTTGGAATGCTTGGCAGGGGACAGGAGCTGCGTGCTAAGAGGAGATGGGGAGGAAGAAGAAGAAGAAGAAGAAGGAAGAGAAACTGCAGGTGGAGGTGGAGGATGTGGTGGCAACAGAGGAGGGGATGGAGGTGGTGGTGGCAGTGGAGGTGGAAGCTGTGGAGGTGGGGGTGGGGGAATTTTAGGTGGGTCTGGAATGCTTTCTACAACTTCTTTGGTCTGAAGAGCTAGAAAACTTTGGCAAAGTGGTCTCCTTATCCTAGAAGATGGAGGAGTTGGTTTGCGAGTCGGTGGAGGAGAATGTTCTTCAGGGTTGTCGTGGTGAGTGACGATTACAGCGGGGACCACGGCAGCCTCCGCTTCAACTCCTTCAGCACAAGGCATTGGAGAGGACACAGGGGAGGAGCGAAGGCAGGGAGAAGCCACCACACTTTTGGGAGACTGCTCTGGCGCGTTCTCTCCCTCCTGGACGCTGGTGCTGTGTGTGGGCGACCGTGTGGATTTCACCTCGGGAGACCTCACTTGTTTCATCTCCTGCAGCGCCTCGAACTGCCTCGCCTTCTCCTTCACAGTCAGCTTGGGGCTGCCCATCTTTTGGAAGAGTGGACTGCTGACATCGTCACTGCTATCCCGATTTTCAGCTCCCTCCTCCTTGGCCGTGAGTGTCTGCTGCTGCCACTGGATGGGGTCCAAGATGACCGGCCTGCCCAGGGAGCCCTGCGTGTGTCTCCTGGTCAGGTGAGTGGGCACTGTCCACGCCCGGTAGCTGCCCCCCAAAGAGGCCTCTCTCCAGACCAGTCTTGAAGGAGAGAGAGTATCTAAAGTATCGTTCCTTTTCCATAGGAACCCCGTGGCAGCGGGGCTTTGAGGGGGACCTTCCACGTACAACGGGTTTCGGGTCGTTAGCGGGTTCTCATCGGACAAAAAAGTGATGTTACTCGAGGATTTGGGGAGGTTATTGTTCAGGGATCCATTGACATTGGATTGCTTGTGAGCCTCTATAGCACGGGAAGCAAAGCTGCTTATAACTCTCTGTCGGTCTCCTTCTTCTAAGACTGACTTTTTTCCCCTGCTTTGTTGGAAATGGTAGAGAAGAAAAAGACTTGAAAGAAAAGAAGATAATCACATGTGAGGAAACATGCATGGACATAGGTACTTATGAGAGAGAGAAAAAAAGAGCTTATGACATGAAGCAGAGCCATTAAATCACTTCTAGGCAGCTACAACCCAACAGAAGGAGCACATCTACTACTGGGCAAGACATTTACTTTTGCATCTTCTTTAAGCGGCAAGGAAGACAAATTAAAACAAGTTGCTGCTTGTTTTAATTTGAAGCTGCGTAGCTACTTGGTGAGTTCAAAAATAAATCCACATCTCTTTAAAAAAAACCTCTTAGAGTTCAAAATTATCAGTTAATATTGTGCCCTACCCACCCACAGACACAAAACATCAGAGAAGTATCAATATGTGAATCAACTGCATCTCTTGTGTGTATGAATTTCATCTTTTCACCGTGCTGAACCCAGCGAAAAACCCTTGTGGTTGGGTTACATTGAATTTCTACACCAAAAGTAGGAGGTGTCACCACTTTCTGGACTTCATCTGTCACCTCCCAGTCCCTCATTAACTTCCCACCTCAAGTATTTTTAATACCACAACCTTCTGAGCAGGTTTGAAAATAAACAGTATTTTAAAATTAATAACCCCAATATGCCTGCCAGAAAAGTGCCCTGTGAGGCCAATTTTAAATAACACTCACCTCAGGCTGAAATTAAATTTGTTTTTCTCTCAAACAGTGAGAAATTTAAGATTTGGGCTCGTGTCAGCTAAAGTACAGCATGAGTGGCAGTCTCACCCACCTGCACAAATTAAAATACCATTTAAGACTGGTTTTAGTGACTTAGAGATGTCCAGTATTTTCATATGAGTTCTGAGTTAAAAATTCTAAGCCTTGTCTCTACCACAGTTTGAATTTTGGTAAGGGAATAGGAGAAGGAATGGAGTTTTCCATGATTCTGTGAATATCAGAAGATGGAAGTTTTAGACCTCTTGGTCACGTTGTTCCATGGGTTTTGGTGGTTTTGTTTCATATCTCAGAAAATATAACTAAATCCAAATTAATGAAAAATTAACTTCTGGTGGTTAAATATTCCCTAGCAAAATTGGAAGAGACATTTAAATACCTAGAAGGAGTTAACTGAGACATCTTAATTTTCCTCTAAGCTATTAAAGATGTAAAAGTCCCCTGAGGGTCTGTATTTAGTAACAAAACACTTTTGTTTCTTGACTTCTGTTTCCTGTTTTGATCAGGGGACTACCCAGGCAGGGAACCCCCAGCTTCCTAATGGTCCAGGGAGCCAGGAGGACTGGAATTCCGGCACAGAATCCAGGGATCATTGCAGAAAAACACCCAGCAAACCTCCACAAAGTGAATAAACTCTCCCCAGGCACTGCTATTTGCCAGAGCTGAGTGTGCCTAAGGCTTCCTCTGGGTAGAATGAATACAAATAATTAACTTCACACTAATTAGAGAATCCCAGCAGGGTTTGGATTGGAAAGGACCTTAAAGATGATCTTTCTCCAACCCNCAGGAGCTCCAGGTCCCTCCTGTGCTGGGACCTGGAGCTATAAAGTAACTCTGAATTCTGAAGCAGCCAACTTTGAGGCCAGCCAAGCACTGCACCTGCTGAGGCGAGAGCAGCAGCGACTCTGAACTTGAAGGAGCCCCTCCAGCAGAAGGCTCATGCAAGGTGCCACCACCTTTCTGCCACTGGAGCAGATTATTTCCAAAGTGCCTCAGCTCCTTCCCAGCTCCACATGAGGCCTCCGAGAGCTGAGGTGGCCCCGCAGTGTTTCTCTGTGTGGAGCAGTTTCACTCACTGAGGACCAGTGAGTTCAGCTTCTGTGAACTCAAAGACTCTACAGGCCTTGCATGGAATTGGAATGAACAGCCAAGGAAGGTTTCAATCCAGCCATAAACCCACGAGCTCCCAGCAAACCTCTGTTCATGCACTCAGTGTTGGTTTGGCTTTGTTTTGACCCTTTGGCTTTAGAAATAATGGCCTTCAAGTTCAGCAATCACCCTTCCTCTGTCTACGTCCAAGAAGAGGGACAAAGAAGCACAGAAGTATTGGAACTTCCCAGTAAATGTCTTTCCTGCTCAATGGACAAATAAAATATGAGCTTCACCTTGCAAGGTTGGATGGGAATTGCTGGAAGGAAAATTAACTAATTTCTACCAGCTACAGATATTGAGACAATGAAAGAAGCTTACTTACTGATGCCTACGGATCCAAAGACAGGGAAAAATGAAAATGGTGAGAGAAGGCAGATTTAAAACTAAAGAGCTTTGTTGCATTTCATTTGCTATAAACACCAAAGATAGCAAACAAGAAACTGTAAATGAAAGATGGCAGACTTAGGACAACTAAACCAGGGAATATTGTACTAAAACTCATGAAAAATGGCAATAAAAGATTTTTCCCAAATAAGAATTTCCTAAGGCGTACCTGTGCCCTGCAGTAAAATATTTAACGGGGAAGAAAAAGTTAATTTGCAATTATATTTATTGCAGGCTGTTATTTTCTCTAAAATCCTATGGATTTTGATTTATCTTTGAAGGATTTCTGTGTTTAATCAGTTCCTCAGCATGATGGATAAGCCTTGGTTGTATGCAAAGACATCTGAGAGAAAATATTCCAACTACAGCATCTTTTTTGGTGCAACGAAAACTATTTTTTTGTTCAAATTAACATAAAGCTAAGCCTCAAAGTCAATACTGTGGATCTGGGAATCGGCACCTCTTCGGGGCAGTACTAAACCCCAAAAAACCTTTGCAGATAAAGCACAGCAAGGCTTTTTCTGGGTTTAGCATCACATCATTAATTTCAGCAGAAATTTGGCTTAGTGAAAAAAAAAACCAGTGAATTTTATCCTGCAGGCACCCCCCTGCCTAAGGGTACAGATGTGACTCACAAACAGAAGTGTTCCCATTCCAAAAAAAACTTTATTCCACATATTTTTCCTCCCTTCCTGCCCAAGCAGAACTTGACAACAGCAAAAGGCAAGAATTCAGCCCTTAGGAGAAGCTATTCCTGCTCCCAGCATTTTTTAGCCCCCTATTTACCCAGGAAAGCTCAAGCCCTGGAATTATTCCAGACGCAGAGGCTGCACCCTGTTGTCCCAGAGTTAAAGCTCTCTCATGGCCCTGTGACATTTTATAAACTCCATCACAGCAGCTGGAAAATTCCAACTTTCTGGGCAAAACAAGTCATGATTGAAAACGGAGCAATCCTCGTTTCCACCATCCATTCATTCCCTACCTGCTCCAAATATTATTAATCCTGGGCTCTTCAGAACTCCTTGGTTTTCAAGTATAAGCAGAGATGAGGAAGCGTGGCCAAGCTTTTCAACAACCCCCTCCCAGTATCAGACAAATAATAATTGGCTGGAATATTTTCCTACTGCGAGTTAAATTGTTGTTGGAGTCCATCAACTTCAGGTTTACAGAGGCATGAAAAGGGAGGCAGCCTTGCAAGATTATTATTTTATGAGCATGGAAGAGGTAAAAGATGCATTTATTGAGCTGCCAGGGGTTTCTTTGCTTTGATAGTTCCTTTAATTTCATTATTTACACAGTTTTAAATTTAGAACAAAAAACCCCCAACAAACCGAATGCTTCTTACTATAGGAAATGGGGAATTTGGGGCACCAATTTTCAGGGAATTATCATTTCAGATGTGTGCAATGGATTAGAATGAATTTTATTGGATATGTTTACCCAACAGCTTTGGAAAACATGGAATGCTGGCCTGGACGTGCCAAGGAATCCAAGCCTGGCAGCAATGACCTGCTGCAGGATCTTGCTCTTAGGAAAACCATCTGGTGAGGCCTTTTTGCCACTTAAAGCCTGTTAAAGGTTCCCTCATGCACTACAAGATGATTAAATTGGGTTTTTCCCTCCTTCCAGAGCCAGCCTGTTTCTTTTCTGGATGCTGGAGAACCCCAAGCAGCTGGGGGATGAAGAAAAGCCTTTTGCACAGAGACTGCATGAAGCGATTTCACAGAATCCCAGAACCCCAGAACAGTTTGGATTGGGAGGGACCTCAAAGCCCATCTCATTCCACCCTCTGCCATGAGCAGGGACACCTCCCCCTATTCCAGGCTGCCCTGGGCAGTGCTTTTCTGGGTGGATCTCAAGGAATACTCACATGGTGCTGTCTCCAAGCTCCTCATAGAGGTTGTTGGCTGTGGCTCCGGCCGGTTTTCCTGCTGGCAGAGCCATCTGGATCCTCGCAGTCTTGGCACACTCAGCCTGGCGCCTTCAGAGAGCCACGGGGGGAAGGAGAAAGGCTCATCAGAACACCCCAAAACATGGCCCCAATAAAGCCAAAGTGTTCTACGTTCTTGCCCTGTGGTTTATAAACATCCCTGGATTTTGTCTTCATCGAAGCAGTAATGGGATCGTCTTCTCCTGGACTTTTCAGCTCCCTGTTGTTCTGTTTTGGTGGAATCCCAGAGCTTCCCAGATCCCAGGATGGTTTGGATTGGAAAGGACCTTAAAGCCCATCCAGGGACACCTCCCACTGTCCCAGGCTGCTCCCAGCCCCAGTGTCCAGCCTGGCCTTGGGCACTGCCAGGGATCCAGGGGCAGCCACAGCTGCTCTGGGCACCCTGGGCCAGGGCCTGCCCACCCTCCCAGGGAACAATTCCTGCCCAAAACCCATCTAAACCTACTCCCTTTCAGTTTGATGCCACTCCCCCTTGTCCACTCACAACTCCTTTTTTTTTAATGGAGTTGGCTGTGAAATTTCTGTGCAATGAATGACTTTTCCTGAAAAAAAATCCTTTTTTTGTTTTTTTTTCACATGGAGTAAAATCATTGTGGAATAAATTTCTGTTCGCTGTCTAGGAAGAAGAGCTCCTCATGTGAGGAGAACCACCACAGTGATGTGACTGATCTGCCCCAATGACACTGAGTAGCCAGAAAATTAAATCACTTTTAAACTCATCACACTGAGAGTTCAGGAGCAAGTTGGAGTATAGGAATTTTTAAAAAAACCCTATATTTAATATATTTTGAGAATAAAATTTGTCAGTGCTCCTATGGAAGCTGGAAGAAACAAAGCTGGAAATGAATACTTACTCTTTGAATCTGTTTGGTTGCAAAAAAAGAGATAAAAAGGAAGGTTAAATAAATTCTGCTTCCAACAACTGCCCATAACAGTGACTCTAACAGGAGTAATAAACTACAGGCTACTTAATTATTCCACACATCAAATTCCAGAATTAATGACTTGTTTAAAGAGCCAGAACTTCCAGAGCTGAACAGCGTTTGGCTGCTACTTTTGATCCCCTGGAAACAGTTCTGTAGTCAGCAGAAATACGAATTACAACAGGGAAAGAAAACAAGACATGAAAACATGAATATTTCGCCTGTTCTTTCTTAAGCTGGTGCATTTTTATACCTGTTTCTTGATATTTAATTATTTTATATANAAACATGAATATTTCGCCTGTTCTTTCTTAAGCTGGTGCATTTTTATACCTGTTTCTTGATATTTAATTATTTTATATATAACAATATAAATAATCTAATTGTTATTTTATTTATATTTTCCCATTTTAGCATGTTTCAAAAATGTACAGAAAATATTTTTAATAATGAAGGAGTATTATTTTTGGTTCTTATTTGGAAGATGCCATTCTTTTGTGATTAGTAAATAATAAATAATTTATAAGTACCTTGCAGGGTTGTGCTGGATACTGGATTTCAAAGGAATCATTTTTAGACTTTTTACTAAAGAAATATTTTAGGAAAAACACTGAGATTCCTTTGGAAAAGGTGTGGAAAATGCTGGAATGCAAAAACAAACCATAAAGGTCAGGATTTTAATTTAACTCTAAAATTCCTTTCATTTTCTTTGGCTCTCTCCATAAAAACACAATTTATTCACAATGGGCTGCCATAAATCCCACTCCAAGTCTGATTTCTAGATGGGAAAAATGGGATTTTTGGATGAAATGAATTTAGGCAGATTCCTGAGAGCTCCTAAGAGAGGTTGATGAAGTTTGGATAATCTAACAGATGCCAAGGAAAAATGGGGCTGTTCCATTTCTTTAAGGAATCTGCAATTCAGATAAGAGCCACCAACGAATTGCAGGATGAACTGACTCATGGAAACAAATTTTCCATAGAATTCTGGGAGAGGAAGAGCAGTTTGGGAATGATCTGCCTTTCCAATGGTGCAGAAGTTGGTCAAGCTCTTCCAAACTTCTTTAAATGGCATTTTTCCCTTGACCCAAATTGGGGAAATGGGGATATGAATATAATCATTAATTACAGAATTAATCCATGAATAAATGGATTTATAAATCTATGAATATGAATATAATTTATACATAAATTTATGAATATGATCTTTAATTAGAGAATAAATCGATGAATATATAAATAAATAAATATGAATAGATATGGAGTCTTGAAGTCCAAGTGCATTGATTTCAAATATGAGTGGACCTGAAAATATTAGTTGAGAGGAACTTGTTGGAGATGTTGATCTGAATTCATTTATCAGCCAGTTACTGGAACCTCTTCAGTGTATAAGAGGCAAGAGGAAATATCAAAAAATATCTCTTAACGTTGCCCTAAAATGGCAGAAAACAAACTCTGCAGGAAACATTTGCAGTTAAGAAGCTCAGGAAAGAATATTTTCGGATTTAAGCAAAAACACTGGAATGCTCTAATTTGATTTTTTGAAACAGCACCTTTTCCCTCTAATTTTTTTTTTCTTTTAGGCATGGAGTTCAGCTCTGAATCCTCACTTTTGTGCCAAACATTTGGGTTTTGAGCTGGTGTTTTGGCGATAAAACCCCGCACCATGGACGCGCTTCCTGTGGATTTTCTATGTTTGTGTTGATCACACCAAGCATTGAGCGAGATGTGAGAAGGGACTAAAACCAGAAACTAATTTATATAATAGAAATATATATAATAGAAATATCGATAATACATACAAAATATTACAGAAACAGGCAATAATAAATAGAAATCAACCTCGCGATGACGGATAATTGTCGAAGCGGCTCTGCTACGAAATGCAGCATCTCTACTACGAGGTTACAACCCCTGGGAGAGGAGGAGGAGGAGGAGAAGGAGGGTACTCACTGCTTGTAGCTGACCATGACGATGAGGATGGCGGGCATGCAGCACAGGATGATGATGACAGCCAGGGCCAGCAGTGCCCCCTCCGTGTAGCCCACGGCCTGCGCCTGCTTCTTCACGTTGGCCACCACGTCCGGCGTGCGGATCTCCAGGATCCGCCCGCCCTGGCCCAGGTAGGGCTGGAACTCCTTGTTGATATCCAGCAGTTTGCCATCCAGGAACCTTCAACGGCACAAGAACACCCCATGATTAGGGCCAAGTTCTTGAAGAGAGTTTTAATTACGGCGGGTTAATAGCCCAGTAAACCACGTATGTCGTCTTTGTGGGCTTTGGAAGAGTGGCAATTCCCTGTAATCCCGGTGCCAGGGACAATTCCAATGCACTTAACGCCAGGACGCAGTTTTAACACTGAAAAGGAGGGCTGAGCTGAGCTTATCCTGATTTCCAGGGGCACAAAGTCCTCGGTGGTATCGCAAAGGCCTTGCTTTGTGCTTTTCCTTCTCTGCTCTGATCCCGAGGATCAACCAGCCCTTCCTGGATATATCCCTAAGGACCACTCTGCCCTAAAGATCACCTTGGTCTTGCCCAGGGCTGTGGTGGAGTCACCGTCCCTGAAAGTGTTCACAAAACCTGTGGAAGTGGCACTTGGGGACATGGGTCAGTGGTGGCCTTGGTGGTGCTGGGGGAATGTTGGGTTCGATGACCTCAGATGTCTTTTCCACCCTTAATGATTTTATGATTGCTGTTACCCTAAAATCAAGCAGGTTTTAGAGGATTTGCTCAGCTCCTTAGGGAAATTCTTTGGCTGGCTGGACAAAAAATACACTGGCCAAGGCTTTAACTTCTGAAGGAAAATAAAATCCTTGAATCACTCCAGAAGTGAGGATTGAGTGGCTCACAAGCTGCCCAGCTCCAAAGCAAAGCAGGAGATGTGTTAGGATGGAGGATCCTAAAAGCTGGGAGCTATAGCAGAAAAAAAATTTCTTACATGTGCAGGGGTTCTCCTGGCGGAAGGTGAAGGGAAAAAAACCTCCAGAAGATTTCAAATAAAAAAGGAAAAAAAAAAAAAAATTCCGTATTTTTGTGTATAAATTCTGAACATCTAAAGAAAGCCTGAGATAGCTTTGATTTCCTTACTCTGATCACGAGACAGAAATTCCACTCCTCAAAGACCATTCCTTCAAGGGTGGTAATTTCTTACAATCGATTTCCTCTCAGATTGATTTCTTGATAAATCCTCATAGCACTTCTTGTCCCTGTTTTTTTTTTTTTTTTGGAATTTTGGGGAGAATTCGCTCTGCTCTGGGTGCACAGTGGATGAACTGGATCTTGTCACAAGCAGAACAGCTCATCCTGAACGATGAATTTGGGCTGGTTCCATGATACTGTGGCTGTTCACCCCCACCCTCACAAAGGTGTCTGGAAGAATAATTCCCATTTCTGATGTCTTCCACAAACCATCTCCTTGGTACTTGAGAAAAAAATCTCTTTTCCAACCTAAATGATGGCATAAAGTGAATATAAACATTCTTTTGCTGCTCACTAGATGTCACTGGTGCATGTCCCACGTCCTTTGAGCTGGCAAAAGCCTTCCCAGCAGGACGGCATTAAATCCCTGGGTGATTTTAACCATCTCTCCGTTGAAATTCTGCTGGCATTTTCCTGACAAACCCTTTTTAACAGGTTTGTAACTCAGCCGTGAGCGTTTACTCCGTGATGGAACCTGACACGTTGTGCAGGAGCTTCACACAGTTTCTTTTACTGGGGGGACAATTTCCACTTAATTTATGCAGGAGGAATTTGCTGGATTCAACTGGTTTTTATGCTCCAATAAATCAAAGCCTCTTCCCTAGAAAAGATAGGCAAGGAAGCTGAATGTTTCCATCTGGGAAATTATCTGAGTGGCCTCTGAGTCTTTCAGGGGTTTGTGGGAGAGGGAGGAAATAGTGAACTACAGATACTATTCAGACTCAGTTTTGGGGTGTAATCAAAGAGATTTGGAGCAAAAACTGGATGAGGAGCGGCTGAGAGAGCTGAGAAAGGGGCTGAGCCTGGAGAAAAGGAGGCTCAGGGGGCCCTGGTGGCTCTGCACAAGTCCCTGACAGGAGGGGGCAGCCGGGGGGGTCGGGCTCTGCTGCCAGGGAACAGGGACAGGACAAGGGGAAACGGCCTCAGGCTGGGCCAGGGGAGGCTCAGGGTGGACAGCAGCAGGAATTTCTGCATGGAAAGGGTGCTCAGGCCTTGGCAGGGGCTGCCCAGGGAGGGTTGGAGTCCCCATCCCTGGAGGTCTTCCAAAAATGTGTTGATGTGAGGACACAGTTTAGTGGTGGGCTTGGAAGTGCTGGGTTAGGGTTGGACCTGATGAGCTCAGAGGTTCTTTCCAACCTCAGTGATTCTGATTTATGGGATCCCTGATTAATAAAAGCTTCAGGTAATCAATTATAACAGTCTCAAGGGAAAATATGGGTCTCTTGTTGTGTATCAGTCCACCAAAGTACAGGACAGGGAAAATTCCACAAATCTTGAGAGACACATGGGTTTTCCCCCATGGCAGTGGCCGCTACATCCATAACTCCTAAATCACGCCTTTGTTTTCCAGACAAATATTTTCCTGGAATTATTGTGGGATTAATATTACGAATTACGGGAGCCTCACGCTTTGGTTCAGTGGGGTTTGCTTCTCAGGGTGACAAATGTGACTCTGTTGAGCTGCTGCTGGGATGAGCTGCTGTGTCCACCTTCTTCTCCCAGCACCAGCTGCTTTGGGCTTGGATCCCTGACTCCCGCCTGTATCCCTGCACTTCTCCACCTGCTGTTCCACTCCATCCTCAATTCCCCCCGCATTTGACCTTCACAAATAACTGTTTTCAAGCAGTGACAGGTCCACAAGAAATTCCAATAAATCAGAGCCTCGACTCTGTTTTAGGAGCAGGAACACAGCAGGGTGTTCCCAAAAAAAAGCCCATTCTGGAAAGCCACAGGTATCTTCCAATACACAATCATTTGGTGAGCTGTGTAAAAATCCCAGCTGGCAGAAGTCACTAAACCTGTGCTGCTGCTCCTGGATGCATCATGGAATTGTTGTCCACCTGGAAAATCACCTGTGGGAATTTATCTTCCTTACTGGTAATTAAATGTTTAAACCAGGAAGTTCTGTTTCTTGTGGACTCATTCACCTTTCTCCCATCACATCCAGTTTGTGAAAGGATCCTTTCTCCCACTGATCCCTTTTCTGTCAGACCCAGAGCAGATTCCTGGCTGGCAGAAGGGTGGTTGGGACTCGTGGCTTCCCAGTGAGGGCACAACCACTGCTGAAGTCCTGTGACCGTGGCAGGAGGAACCCTGAGCCATCCCTCTGAAATCAAACTCCCAGGAGCGAGCTTTATCTTTTTAGGGGGTTAAAACCTTTGGAGGTTTGGGTACATCCCTGGCCCCAATCTCCAAAGGTTCTCCCACTTTCCAGTGAAAACCTGGGAACTCCATCTGCAAAACCCTGTCTCCTTACTCCCGTGAGCTGACACTCACTCACCTCTACCCTAAAGCCAGGGAAGCATTCCCTGGAATTTTGCTGATTTAAAAATTTAAAAGCTTTTGAAGAGAAGAAAAAAAGCCCCTAAAAAGCTGAGTGTGCAGGAACAGGGAGCATTTTAATGAGTTTGTTTCTCAGATGATTCCCCCTTCCCTTCCTGTTGGAAAATCTGATTTTTAACCCATCTTAACTCTATTCTGCTCTGGGTACTTCACTGGACATCTCAACATCCCTAAAAAGACATTCTGATATTTCCAAAGGGTGTCAAAATGAAGAGGGACACTTTTTTTCTGGCCATGAAGAGAGTCTGCAAAGGGAAGTTCATTTTTCCTGGAATTCCAAGAGCCGCCTGCCTCCATGTTCAGCTAACAGCTTATTTTCATATCCTGATAGTACTGGATTTACTGAGAGCTTTCCAAAGGGAGGAGGAAAAGGGTGTCAGAATCTTGAATAAAACTGGGAAAAGATCACAGTGACTCCATTCTGGGAATGACCAATAGTGGACAAGTGACCAGAAACACCCAGAGCATCACTGAGACCTGAAAGGACTGAATGACCATGGGGATACCTAAACACAAATGCCAGGAGAAGGAAAGAGGTTCTATTGCCACCCCTCTGAAAGCTGCTATTGCTATTAATTATATTTTATATAACATTTTTATACAAAATATTCAGTTTTTTAAATATTCCTAGTTCAGAAAAATGATACTGGAAGACTGGAGAGGGTTCAGAGAAAACTTTAGGTGATTAAAAGAATTAAAACATAGCCCAGAGCAGAACTTCTCAGGAATAAAAATGCAGAGGATGATGTGATCATGAGCCTAGACCCTGGTGGGACCCAGAAATCAAAAGCAACAATGGATGCTTTAATTTAGCACTCAAAATTCTAATAAAACTGAGCCTGGACAAATTAAAAATACAAGCCAAAAGGCCTAATTTTTGACAGGGAATTAACCTTCAATAACAACACCCAATGTAGCTGATTGGATTTTCTGGTGCAGTTGCTTTGCTGACAGGTATGTTCCAAGCAGAACTGTTTTGGGGACTTCCCAAACTTGCTCAGACTGATCCCAGTGATCTTTCCCAGCCTCTAAACTGAATATCTGCAGAGCTTTCCTACGCTGTGGTTCTTCTGCACTCCACCAGGAGCTTGGGAGAAGAAGCCCTCTTCCCCCCTTTCCAACCCCATTTCCCTGCCGTGGTTTGCAGCCTTTTCCTGCCAGGCTGCTGAGGATGGGCTCAGCACAAGAAGAGCCTGGTGGGGTTCTCACTGAGATAAAAACCAACACCAAGGTGAAACATGTGCAAAAAACCAAAAAAAAACCGGGTTTTTTCTTTAGACGAAGAGCCTGATTTGCATTTTGAAGAGCCCAATCTCCTATGTGGAGCTGTGCACTGGGTCATGCCCCACTGTCTGTGTTTTACAGACAGTGCAAGCCACCCTTTCCCTTTCCCTTTCCCTTTCCTTTTCCCTTTCCTTTTCCCTTTCCTTTTCCCTTTCCTTTTCCCTTTCCTTTTCCCTTTCCTTTTCCCTTTCCTTTTCCCTTTCCTTTTCCCTTTCCTTTTCCCTTTCCTTTTCCCTTTCCTTTTCCCTTTCCTTTTCCCTTTCCTTTTCCCTTTCCTTTTCCCTTTCCTTTTCCCTTTCCCTCTCCCTTTCCCTTCCCTTTCTTCCCCTCCCTCAGTTCCCAAAGAAAAGAAGAAAGGACTCCTGCTCCAAACAGAAACCCTGGGAAGCGCAAAGCTCAGCACTGCAGCACCAAAGCCCGGAGATCACACAGGACCCTTGGTACACAGGAAGGAAATTCCTTGGAGGAATTTCAGCTGGAAGCTCCTCCACAGGGTGGACAACACCTATTTCAAGCAATGTCTGAATCATGTGCATTGGGACAATTTAGCCCGAGGCACTGGGCTGAACTAGGACGTGGCAAATTCCCGGGCTATCCATAGGGGATATCCATGCAGCAGCAGCTTCAATTGGATTTTTCTATTCCCATTATGCTGAGCAACAGATTCCCAAGCAATCCCTGGAAACAGAGGGAGAGGAAAATGAAATACTCACTTAAAAAGCTCGTTCCTCATGATGGCTCTGTTGGTCTGCGGGTCGATGGCGTAGACCATGAGGTCGGACTTGGTGTAATCCTCCTCGGAGTATCCATCCCCAAACCTCCGCGCTCCGATGGATTCCACCACCACCGTCGCCCCCGGAATCTGGTCCTGGACGTAGCGTTCCAAAATCCTAAAGGGAAGATGGAGCCAGAAAGCTGCAGTGATTGATTGATGCCGCTGCCCACAGCCCCAGTGAGGTACTGATAGGCAAAACCCCCAGGATGAGAAGGATTTTGACCTCCACAGCACTTTTAAAAAGGCATCCCTGCTCCATATAACCTTTGAAATGCTGAGCTCCTGGGGAAAAGCTCGGCAGTGCTTGGAGAGGTCTTCAGAAAATGTGTCCCTAAGTCGAGCTCTTTGTATTTATGACCCCAGTTGAGTTTTAAACGGCTCACGGGAAACACCACCTACATTTCACACAAAACCCCCTGTCATCCTTTTATTAAGTGATACGATTCCAGTGTTCCATTCCAGCCTTCCACGGGGTGCATTCCATAAATTTCCACCCAGAGAAAGGACCACTTGAACGATTTTTGGTGGGGTATTTCATCCAGCCCTCTGATATCACACATTTCAGGGGCTGCAACACCTGCTGCTCCAAAAGGCACCAGGTTTTACAGGCAGGAGGAAATTGGAATATTGGGCTGACACGTTTACCACAGGAAATAAAATCAAATAAACTGGAGCAGGATTCCACAAGGAGAGGAAAGAAAGGCTGATAGGATTCAGAGATAACAACAGTAACAACAAAAACAACAACGACAACAGCCAGACTTGCTAAAGGTTGATGAGTTTTCCAACATGAGACCAAGAAAGGTTTACTCAAAGCCCACGGAAAGTTTGATAAACAAAGGCATAAAAGCAAATATCATCAACTCTGGGCAAAAAAAGGAGGGAGAAATAAACCAAAAATTTGGATATCTAAACTTTCCATCTAAACCTACAAGAAAATATAGAATTTCCTGGGATAACTGATATGGTCAGAAAATCAAAAATCAATAGCTGAGCTGGGCAGCAAAAACAAGGGAAGGAGAGGGAATGTGCTGCCTGATCCATCAAGGATGCACCAGGGTATGGAGGAAGACACATCTCCCACAAAAAAGGCCATCAGTGACTTTAAGAAGTCACTCTTTTAACACAAAACCTTCTGCGGTTGCTGAGGTTACATTTTTGCTGTGGTGGTTTTATTCCTGACACAAGATTTCCACCAGCTCCTGGTTCTTCAAGACTGCTGATTCACTTTTGTCCAAGGAACATCTCTTCTCTTTGTGTGGAACTTTAGGGTGCCCTTAAAACTCGTTGTAAGCTTTAAAGCTTTTTTATAGGATCATGGAAAGTCCAAGTGTGTCAGAGCCAGGTCATACCTGAGGAATGAATATATGGAATTATTGCAGAGAAAACAGGGATACAGACTGGCTGACACGGTGCTCGTGGAGCGATGCCCTCTGAACAAGCTCTCCTGTTGTTTGCAGAGATGGAAAACTCTGCTTATCTCTGTTCCTGGCATGCTCTGCACTGGCAGCCAAGGTGAGGACCTGTCACAGACACCTCAGCAACAATAATTCCCCCAGGGAAAACCTGACGGGACCAGTCTGGGATACGAAGATTATTATAAAACCCCACCAAACACGATGGGAGTGTAAATGGCTGAAAAGAAACCACAACCATTCTTAAGAGGGTGTTTGGCACAAGGTATCAGGCAGAACAAATATGGAAAGGATTTGCCTCCATAATTAGCATTTAATCATCCTTTCTTGCTGCAGGAGGAAATGCTTTTCTTGGGATCCCAGAATCCACCCTGTGCCCGATGCCCACCTTGTCCCCAGCCCAGAGCTCTGAGTGCCACGGCCAGGCCTTCCTTGGACACCTCCAGGCATGGGCACTCCAACCCTCCCTGGGCAGCCCCTGCCAAGGCCTGAGCACCCTTTCCATGCAGAAATTCCTGCTGCTGTCCACCCTGAGCCTCCCCTGGCCCCGCCTGAGGCCGTTTCCCCTTGTCCTGTCCCTGTTTCCTTGTACAGAACTCTTATTACACCCAAGGCAGAAATGCTCCATGAGGTTGGATAATGTCAGGACACTTATGGCAGAATTGGTAACAACATTCCCTTTCCTCAGAAATCCCTGGCATCCTGGTGGAATTCATTGCCGTTGAAAATATCTTTGTTTAAAACATTTTTAAAACTGAAGAACAAACAGAATATTTTGGACAAGGGCCTGGAGTGCCAGGACACAGGGAATGGCTTCCCGGTGCCAGAGGGCAGGGCTGGATGGGATCTTGGGCAGGAAGTGTTCCCTGGGAGGGGGGGCAGGCCCTGGCCCAGGGTGCCCAGAGCAGCTGTGGCTGCCCCTGGATCCCTGGCAGTGCCCAAGGCCAGGCTGGACACTGGGGCTGGGAGCAGCCTGGGACAGTGGGAGGTGTCCCTGTCATGGCAGGGGTGGCACTGGATGGGCTTTGAGGTCCCTTCCAACCCAAACCTTTCAGGAATTCTGTGTCAGGACTTGCTGAGAAATGGGTACATTGCAGCCATTGGCTTTACTGACATTGCAGGAAACCCCACAGACCTCAGCAGAATGCAGCAGTGTTCAATTTGAAACACACGAATTGCATGTTTAGGTTAAAACAGAGAACAAAATCACAATGAAGACTGAAAAGCAGCAATTAAAGAATTCACTTAAAAATGGGGCAGTTCCCTGTAGAGTTGTTTGAAAAATCCTTCAGCTGAACTTGTGATGCTAAAAACACTGCAGTGTTTTCCTGAACTCCACTGAAAGTGGCCACTTGCTTGGAGTGGTACTCACAAGGACCAATTCTTTTTAGATTCCTCCTTTTAAGCAACGACAGCGGCCGCAGCTCTGCTGTACTGATCAGCAGAATTCAAATTAAAATGAGTCAGTTGCCTGTTAATGCCACGAGGGTCATTCCCATCCTCCCAACAGCCAGAGGTGGAAGCAGGAGCAGAGCAGGTGGGGAGCCTTTCCAGCTGCTCCAGCTGCACTGGAGCTGCTCAGTGGTGAGTGAAGTGCCTCCCAGTGCATCTGCACTGGCACAGCTGCCCCAGCTGCCAGCAGTGACGCTGGACAAGAGGATTTGCTCCATCACTGAGGGGATCCTGGGGCCCAAAGTTCCCTGAAAATCATCAGATGGTTTTTTTCATCTTTAGATGTGAAAGGCAAAATAATACAGAGGTGTTGGTCTGCTAAGCTGGCCCTTGGCTGGGGAATTCTGCTCCATGGAGTCCCAGGATGGTTTGGGTGGGAAGGGACCGCAAAGCCCATCCAGTGCCCCCCCTGCCATGGCAGGGACACCTCCCACTGTCCCAGGCTGCTCCAAGCCCCAGTGTCCAGCCTGGCCTTGGGCACTGCCAGGGATCCAGGGGCAGCCACAGCTGCTCTGGGCACCCTGGGCCAGGGCCTGCCCACCCTCCCAGGGAAGGATTTGTTCCCAATATCCAGTATCCTTCCCTCTGGCACTGGGAAGCCATTCCCCTTGTCCTGGCACTTCCCACTCTTGTGAAAATCCCATCTCCAGCCTTCTTGCACGTCCTGGAAAGGGGCTTTCAGAACATTCCTGAACCAGGACTTCCCAGAACATCCCTGAGAGCAGCACACCAAAGCCCAAAATCTGGGATAAGGCACCGCATTCCCAGCCTGCTCTCAGTGCCAAGTCCACGTGTTTATATCCACACCTGAGGTTGCTGTACCCCTTCAAGGGTACAAAACCCTGGAGAGCACAGGATTACATTTAGGGGTTCGCCCTGGCATCGCAGCAGGAAGCTCTTTAGTAATTTAACAGGCTTAACAGTTATGTTTTGGGGGCATGCAAAATACTTTCAGAAATGAAAAACAAACAAACAAAAAAAATCCCCCAAACATTCTGTCCTTCAGGACTCAAATCACCAAAGCCTAGGAGTGAGCGGTGTTGAAGACTCGATATCCTGCATAATTTTTGGCCAAAATTCTAGATCCCCAAAATAACCTGGTACAACAATAATGATAAATTTGTGTTCTAGGTGTTTGGAAATACAGATTTGGCAACCATGCAGAGCTGAGAGCATCCAGCTCTCCCCAACAGCATCAGTACAGACTTTTCAAGGGCTTTAATGAGCTCCTCAATTCTGCTCCACTTCAGCCAAGTTCTGGCCATGTGGAGTCTTTGTGAGATTCATAATTGACCATGAAACCGCTGGATTTTCAACTGGACTTTCCCAAAGAGACAAGGACCAATTCCAGCCCCTCTGGTGCAGTCAGTGATAGATTTTGGGGGGGATGCACTGGAGCCCCAGCTCCCAGATTCCTTATTACAATATGAATAGAGCTCAGGGAAGGGTCTGCTCTTTCTGTGGTGCCTGGAGTTTATTCCAAGCTTAAAACCATCCCTTTTTTAAAAAAACAGCCTTCCACAAAGGTTATTTTTCTATCACGCACGTGTCCAGCAGGAAGGAGCAGCACTGAGCCAATTCCCTCTGCATAAAATAACATCCCCAATATCCAGAAAACAACCCAGAGCCAACGCCTTTATACCTGCTTACCCTAATCCTATAAAAGCAGAGAATCAGGAATCATTAGGGCTGGGAAAGGCCTTTAAGATTCAAGTCCCACTGTCACCCCAGCACCCCCACAAGCAGATTGGTTTGCACATCAGAGAGGAAATTTTCTTTCTTACACCCTGCTGAGGTTGCTTTCCTTCTCTTTGTGCTCACCCTGTAAAATCCTGCCCTCCAAAACCCCTACACACACTCCAACTTTTATTTCAGCCTCATTTGTCCCAGTCACAGAGAGAACACTGCGCTCACCCAAAGAATAATGCCCAGAGACGCCTCCCCTCCGACCCCGAGGGCAATCTCCAGATCTCAGCACAAAAGGGCTTTTCCTGCGGCCGTCAGCAATTCCCGGGGAAAGTGGGAGTTTACAGCTTCATCCCAGAAGCTGTGCACGGCATCAGAGAGCTTTGGAGAGATCCGTCACCTCAACAGCCCCGGGAGTCACGGAGAGCAGGAGCTCGCTGAACCCGGGCTCCCGGCTGCCAGGGGGAGTAGCAAGGGGAAAAGCTGGGGTTGTAGAAGCTTGGCTCTCTATTACCCAACTTAATCAAGGTGGCCTGCAGTGGTTAATCACCCTGATTGCTCAGGAGGGAGGCCGAGGGCAGAACAGGCTCTGCGAACACTGCACCAAGCCATGGGGCACTCTCCCAGCAAAGCCAGACTGGCTGGACATGAAATCGGACAATAATGGCACATGTCCCTCTAATCTATTTATTTCATCAGATTGGATCTATTTAATCTAATCCAATCAATTCTGTTATTATCTAATCTATTCCTTTTTCTAAGTTTGCAACTTAATTTGGAATGAAACGTTACAGGGTGAAGGAGTGACAGAGAAAAAGGGGAGGGGAGGTGGAGTGGAGGGACAGGAGCAAAGCGAGCCCAAAATGTTCCTGTCGGGGAGGTAAAGGATAAAGAGTAAAAGGCAAAGGGTATAGGATGAGGCAGCTGACCCCAAAATGTTCCTGTCAGGGAGGTAAAGGGTAAAGGACGAG
Organism: Platysteira castanea; assembly: GCA_013397175.1. Taxonomy (NCBI): domain Eukaryota; kingdom Metazoa; phylum Chordata; class Aves; order Passeriformes; genus Platysteira; species Platysteira castanea. The sequence goes on from VYXC01000691.1 coordinate 81,344, forward strand.
GCAGCTACAGCTGGACCTGTGACTCAGGAACATTTCAGAAAGGGCAGGAAACCCAAGTGCCACCTGTGCAGAGGGCTCAAGGGCAAGGTCACTGCCACCACCCCAACAGGCAAATGGCCCAGTCAGCTGTAATTTGATTTAATTCAGTAATTACCTGGAAAAAATCATAAAGTGAGCACCAGAATGTGACATCTCCTGTGGGGAAAGTAACGGGACTGAGTGATTTATACCCTGCAGCTGAGATGTGCTCATTTTTTTACCAATGCAGGGATCGAGGAGAAGAAAAAAAACAACTGCAGGGAAATTATCCACATTCTGAAACACTTCCCTGAGGACAGGACTGTGTGCTCCAGCTCCCAGATATAAAATTTATTGTCTCATATACTCTGATTAGACATAAAATCATATATGATGCACAATGTACATGTGAGGTGTATTATGATCTATAATTTAGAGCAGTATTTACTGCTGCAGTATTTGATAACATCTCTTTTAAGTGCAGCACAGTTTCTGTGCACTAAGTAGAGTTCCTTTGAGGAATGATGGCAGCCAGATTCAGATATGCAAACCATTAAGTCAGAAGGTTCCACGTTCATATGACAAAAAACTCCCTCAGCAACATCTCCAAGGATCAGTACTTGATTCCACATTTGGATTTTCAGGGAAAAGCCTGCCTGGCCACTTCTGCATTATGTTAGAGGGTTCAGCATGGATTTTCCTTACCTGGGGAACTGCATCATTCCTTGAAGAGCATTGAGGAAAGCATGGCTGAAGTGAGGGGAAAGACCCCAGGAGGCTGCACAGGGAGGACCTGGGGGTCCTGACATTCCAGGGGCAGCAGGAAGAGC
>VYXC01000692.1:0-48073 GCA_013397175.1 Platysteira castanea
AGTCCAGCCTTTGACTGATCAGCACTGTCAGCTATATCATAGCACTGAGTGCCATGTCCAGTCATTTCTTGTACACCTCCGGAGATGGTTGATGCCACCACCTCCCGGGCCAGTTCATTCCAAGGTTTAACAACCCATCCCATGAAGAAATTCTTCCTGATGTACAGCCTGAACCTCCCCTCTCACAGCTTGAGGCTATTTTCTTTTATCCTGTCACCTTCTGCCTGGCAGAAGAGGACGAATCCCACCGGGCTGCACCATCCTTTCAGACAGTTGTAGAGAGCAGTAAGGTCTCTTCTGAGCCTCCTTTACTCCAGGCTAAATAATCCCAGCTCCCTCAGCTGCTCCTCACAGGATTTGTGCTTCAGACCCTTCACCAGTTCTGTTGCCCTTCTCTGGACATACTCCAGCCCCTCAATGTCTTCTCTGTCTTGAGGGGCCCCAGACTGAACACGGCATTTGAGGTGTGGCCCCACTGGTGCTGAGTACAGGGGGACAATCACTGTCCTGGTCTTGCTGGCCACACTATTGCTGATACAGGCCGGGATGCCATTGACCTTCTTGGCCACCTGGGCACACTGCTAGATCATGTTCAACACCCCCAGGTTCTTTTCTGCTGGGCAGTTTTCCAGCCACTCTTCTCCAAGACTGTAGCACTGCATGGAGTTGTAGCTGAAGTGCACGACCCAGAACTCTGCTGTGTTGAACCTCGTGGAATTGGTTTCAGCCTGTCCAGATCCCTTTGCAGAGCCTTCTGACCCACCAGTAGACTGACACTCCCAACTTCTTGTCATCTGGGAGCTGACTCAGGGGGCATTTGATCCCCTCATCCAGATCATCAATAAATATGTTAAACAGGACTGGATCCAACACTGATCCCTGGGGAACTCCACTAGTGACAGGCCACCAAGCAGATGTGGCATCATTCATCACCTCTCTCTGGGCCCAGCCAGTTCTTAATCCAGCAAACAGTGCACCCATCCAAGCCACGGACTACCAGCTTTTCCAGGAGAATGCTGAGAGACAGTGTCAAAGGCTTCACTGAAGGTAGACAACACCCACAGCCCTTCCCTCGTCTACTGGGTGGGTCATGTGGGCATAGATGGAGATCAGGTCAGGCAGAACCTGCCTTTCCTAAACCCCTGCTGGCTGGGCCTAATCCCCTGGTTGTCCTGTATGTGCTGTGTGATGGCACTCAAGATGATCTGTTCTGTAACCTTCCCTGGCACAGGGTCAGGCTGACAGACCTGTAGTTCCCTGGATCCTCCCTTCCACCATTCCTGTAGATGGGTGCCACACTGGCCGACCTTCAGACATCTGGGACCTCAGCTAGCCAGGACTGATGATAAATGATGGGAGAGCAGCCTAGTGGGCACTTCTGCCAGCTCCATCAGTATTCTTGGGTGGATCGGATCTGACTCCACAGACTTGTGACTGTCTAAGTGGCACAGCAGGTCACTAACAACTTCCTCCTGGATTCCAGGGGGTCTATCCTGCTCCCCATCTCTGTCTACCAGCTCAGGGGGCTGGCTGCCCTGAGGATAACTGGTCTTACTGGCAAAGCCTGCAGCAAGGAAGGCATTAAATACCTCAACCTTTTCCTCGTCCTTGGTGAGAATGTTCCCTTCTGCATCCAATAAAGAATGGAGATTTTTCTTGGCCCTCCTTTTGTTGTTAAAGTATTTATAAAAACACTTTTTATAATCTTTCACAGCAGTGGCCAGACTGAATTGTAGTTGAGCTTTCTAGTTTTCTCTCTAAATGACCTAAAGACATCCTTTTACCCTTCCTGAGTTGCGTGCCCCCTCTTCCGAAGGTCATCTCTCCTTTTTTTCCCTGAGCTCCTGTGAAAGTTTCTGCTCAGCCAGGGCAGCACTCTTCCCCACTGGCTTGTCTTTTGGGCCATAGGGTTGGGCTGCTGCAAAGATTTGAGCTCAAAGGATGGAAAGACCAGACAGAAAAGCCATATTTTTTGTGCTCCATTGTGCAAAAGTTTGTATCGACTGCGTGCACATAGCATCCTAATTCATCTAGGTGACTCACAGATCCAGCAAGTCTTAACTGGCAGCTTGAATTAAGCCTGGAGAAGAGCCTGTGAGAATGTTGGATTGGCAAAACAGACCAGAACATGAGCTGCCTTGTGTTCTGTGCATCATTAACCCTAAATACAATCTTCCCCACTGCAGGCTTACCTTGCACCAATGGCAAGCAGGTCTGGCTGCTGTGGCAGCAGAAACACCAGGGACACCTGCAGTTACAGCTGTTAAAATGAGAGTGGCAATGTTCATAAGGAAAGCTGTGCTAAGTAAGTGGCCCAGATGATGCTGCAGACAACTGAGGATCTGAGGCAGCGATTTCTTCTGCTTACATAGTGTCTGTAGGGGCAAAATGATTTCTGCAGTATCAAATATGTCAAATATGCCAGCATATACATTCTGCTCTTTTTTTTGGTCAAAGCAGATTACTGCTTCATTTTTGTGCTTAATTAGCTGAAATTAACCAGGGAAAGTTAAACTGGGCATGTATTTTTTCAAGCCACTCAAGCTAGCTAGTGCACTTTCCTGGCACACACTCTGTTCTAGCAATAAGATTCAACATATTTGCAACAAAAAAGACAAGAATGATTAAATGGAGTTGGAAAGTAGTAATTGTTCTCATTGCTTGGAGCAGACATTAAAAATAATTACAATTTGTGGTATATTCAGATAGAAACAGTCAGTGTCTCAAATTCTCATTGGGAGTAGAAGTTAAAAATGAAACACCTGTTCATACATCAGTGCTGCTGCAGTTTAGCAGCATGCAGCATTCCTGAAGCTGCTAAATACATGCATTATGCCAACAAAAATTTGGCCACGTGTTTACTTAAGGCCTGAATAAATATGGCCAATCTCTGGCAAAAACCTGATCAAGTTCTTACCTGGGGTTAATAAGACTGACAGCAAAATGATAAGAAACCTAAACATGACAAGTAATATCATGTAACTAGCTATTGTTGATGCAAAATGGAATGTTTAAAGAAAAAGGCCTATGTTCTGATGGACAGAATGTATTGATTTATTTACATGGTTTCCAGCTGTGTGAATGGAGCTGCTCCCATGGATGGCTGGGACACAAAAGACAGAGTGAGCTGAGCTAAAGCAAGGCCTAAGTGAGCACTGTTCTCATGGGCTGTATCCACAAAAGCCACATCTGCAACCTGACTCAGGCTGGCTAATCCTGAGGGTGTGAGGGAGAGTATTTTGAGTAGCAAAAACACATGTGTAGAAGTTTTGCAGTTCAAGTCCTTTAACTCTATTTTTCTCTTGTGTAGTTAAACTTCCAGAAAACATAAAATAGAAAATTGTATTTGTATTTCCTCTGACCACGGAAAGTAGAGGCTGAATTATAAATTAGCTCAAGACATGTTTGGGCTTTTTGCTTATGAGAAATTTAGAAGACTCATGTAAAAAATCATCTAAGGGTTACAGGATAAAGTAACCTGGCTGGCTCTGTGGCACTTTGAAGGATGCTCAGCAGAGTATCTGCACAGGAGAAACCACACTGAGGTTTATGATGCAAATGACCTCAGACAGATGTTGCTACTTACACTGTTCACTCTGCTGCCCACGGCAGCCTCTCCTCCCTGCCAAGTGGGGCTCATGCAGGGCACAGGGACCTGCACCCTGGCTGGCAAGTGGTCGCACACGTCCCAGAGGGAATTTTGTCAAGAGTCTCCCTTCTTATGGAGGGCTTTTCAGAACTCCACATTTACTTCTTCTTCCACAAAGTGCAAATACCAGACTGACTCTCTTACTCAATTTAGCGAGCAACCACAGAGATGGGAAAGAGACAAAGAACTTCCTCCCACATCTAAGAAGAAATAACCTTTATATGTAGTGCTTCAGCCAAGAGCTTTAAGTCTACACAAATTGTTTCATTCAGAGTGAGAATAACACGTATAACCCAGTCCCTAAACCTATCCTCCAACCCGCAAAAAAGGTAACAGAATCAACAGACAAGGACCAGCATGCCACCATTTAGACAGAGTAACAAATGGCTCCTGCTCCAAAATGGGCAAATCTGAATATCCCACGCATCCCAAATACTGAAAGATCTCAGATTCATGATCCAAATCATAATGATTGCATGGTTGCACCTGCAGAGATGACCAGCCGTAAATAAAGAAGCATTCCATAAACAACCAAATCCATATCCTGTAAGTTATAATATTTTTTTATTCATGTTAGAATTTCTATCAGTGTTTGAACATTAATATTTAGAGAGTTTGTACAATTTCCATTCAAAGCTTAAAATGAGAACCACACTAGATCACAAATGGTAACTAAAACACAGTTCAGAATTGTATGAATATTCACACTCTCTTTCTCTCTTAACACTGTTAAACACTTTCTTTTCTCCAGGGGGTTTACAAGGAAAAGTGTGCACTGTAATTGTATCTCAGCAGTGTTCCAAAACATAATGGTATTATCATTACATATAAACTCTTTAAAAATATACTTCTGTCAAAAGACTTGATGACTACTATGTACACTACAAAAATAAATTTTCATATAAATAAATTATATGGCATAATTTTATCTTTGTAACTGAAATGACACAAACCCACTCCTACCAAACAGGCAGGCAATGAGACCCAGTTTGAATATTTTTTCCCATTTAACTCCTTACACTAAAAGCTACAAGTCCATAATGTAAATGTTATATACTCTTTCCTATTTAACATTAGTAAGCACTCTATACAAATAAAAATCCATTAAACAGTAAAAACATAACTGTAATAGTGTTTCCAATAGAAATAAGGTCCCTGCATTTTGTTTGGTATAAACTGTCATGACAAATTCTGTAAGAAAACATTCTTATGATACAAAAATATAAATATCACCCATGATTAAAAAAGTTAAGAAACAAAACCAAAACAAAATAAATGTTGCCAGCCACTGAGTTCTCCCCTTGCCAATGTGACTATCGAAGAAGAAGGTCTACATTGTGCACGAAGCAGCAGACAGCTCACCCACACTCAAGCACGCAGGAAGACCTGGGCAGGGGCAGGTGGCAGACACTGCAGCTTGCCCTGGGCCCCTTCCCTCCCAAGAAGAGCAGGCGGCGAGGCAGCCTGCGGCACAGAGGCAGCAGCAGCGCCAGTGGGACCCCTGCCGGCCTCTGACACATGAGCACACAAACTTGGTGGTTGAAGGCAGCTTCCAATTAGTATCATACAGTTTTTTTGCAGAGTTTGTATGATCTGAGGTCACTATGCTGCTAGTGCTAAATTGGGGGCCCTCATCTTTTTGTCATCAAGAGTTTTCATGTTAGACAGTGAACTGGACCAGCAGGCAGTTGTGACATTAACCCTTGGTGTGCACTGAAACAGTAGCTTATGTATCACGGGAATGACACTAGGCTCTCGCCACCTGCTCTTCGAGCGTTCACATTGGAGATCTGTAAACAAGTGCCTCATATCAAAGTGTTTTCAAGTGAGCAAAAAAGGCATGGAAATTTGTGCATTCTAATTATCCCCATTTGTTTTGCTGGCAAGGTCTGTGGGCAAAGATAGACTCCCTGAAGCCATTGGAGAAAAACACTTTCCCATCAAAGAATTGGCCACTGCTGTTCAGGTATATATGTATAAAGAAAAGCCCCACCACTGCTGTGTTTAGAAACTGAATATCGGTTGGGTTTGGCTCTGAATACAAAATTGAACATCTACCTGCTCTAAAAAACAGCTTGGAGAAGGGCAGAAGAAAGAAAAAAGAAGACAGAGATAAAGAAAACTTGTGTTGCATTATTTTAAATTAAGGTTCTTTGTTCCTAGGGTTTGTTTCCAACTAGAACACAGATTGTAGTGTTTTTCCAGACCCTTCACCTGCAGCAATCCCCTTTTAGTTTAAAAATAATAGTACAAAAAGCTAAATTAGTTTCGCAAAGAGATCCCAGTTTAGCTGTTTTAATTAAAAGTGCCGATGCAGCATGGGAAAACACAAACAATAGAGAAAAGAACTACCCAGGCCTTACGTGTCATTACCGTCCCGGCCCACCAGAAAGCCATTTATATTTAAAAAGTGAATATAATTTTTTTTTTTAATCCTTCCATTTGATTTTTATCCCTTACTATTAACTCCTTCCTGCCATGAAAATAAGGTGACCAAAGATACTGCTTTCAGTGCTGTAATAACTCAGCTAAGCTGTGGCTCGCCATCAAACAATTCACTATCCAGCTTCTAATGCCACTCACAATTAACAGTATCAAAATAAGGCAGATGCTCATTGTATTTCTATAACCAGCACCTCTCAATATCCAGCACCTTTGGAAGTGAAAAAATAATGGGTATAGTGTTTGCACTTACCTGGCACCTTTTGCAAGGAAAAAAGGGAATTCAAAGCACGACACGAACAGTAATTAAGCCTCACAACATTCCTGGGAGGTAGGTAAGTGTAATTATAACCATTTTACAGAATGAGAAACTGAGGCATGGGGCAGTTAAATGACTTGACCAAAGTCATGTGAACCAGGTCATTAAGGGTTTGGGAACTGAAACGTAATTCCAGACCTCAACTCCCTGTCTTCTCTAGTATTTTAGTTGGGCCTTTGATGATGGCAGTCTATAGTTGTATCTATTGGTAAATAACAACAGAGTTTTCACTAGTGCCTACTAACAGGGAAAGCCAGACTCACATCAGCATCAGTGGGTTTGTAAGCCCACCAAGTGTTAACATACAGTAAAAGAGAAACTACAGTACACCAGGAACATACACACAAAAGCATGCATATTTCCAGATGCACACATGGACACATACAGCAAAACAAAACCTGCACATAGCTAAATCTATTTAAGCCTCCCAGATTAACTTGCTTTTCTTCATATTTGCTTATTTTAAAAATTACCACGCATAGCGTGTTTGAAAGTTAACAGTAACGATTCATACTACCACAGGGTTGTGATACGCAAATTTAAAATATTTTAAACAGACATGTACCTTTAAAAAATCCTATTACATAGCAATATTTGCATAGAATTATACAAGTAAATTATAAAATATTTAAGCAGCAGCAACTTATGCTGAAATTTAGAACTAGATTAAGCTTAGTTGTGGCACAGATATCAATGTACAAGAAGTACAAAGAGCACACAATATTGTCCCCATTCTATTGCCCAGAGGCAAATTACTCCAGATTATACTACTTTACATCGTTCTTTTGTATATTACATATGTGTACATCTTTTAAATACTTAAAAGAAATATTTAACAAAATAATACAATAGGTTACAGTAACAGTGAACTGTTGTCCTGATGCAGCATGTCCTTTTCTACAACTTCAAGCAGTTCTTCGCTTCAAGAAGTTCTGGAATACAGTTTTCCATCTTTGGCCTCTTCTTTGCTTCAGTTATTACCCTGTACAAATAAGGAGAGGAAAAAAAAAAACCACATTCACTAAATTTCAAGAAAAACAAGCAAATCAAACTAAGCTAACTCATTTCATGATTTTTGTAGTTAGAGTTAGCAGTCAGGAAATGCTGGCTCTGCTTTCATCTCAGTCATTAATTTCCTGGTGAAGAAATACTGATGCCAATTAAAAAAAAGTAGATGCTTTAAGTTCCCAGTTTAGATACCTGTGACAAATTCAATCAAAACCAATGAACAGTTGGAAGATAAGTACACTACATTGAATACTGGGCTTATTTAAGAATCTCATATTACCAGGCACTTCAGCTTGAAAAAGCTGAGCCCAAGTATTTCCTTATTCTGTGGATACTACTACTTGTCATATTTCTAGACTGCAAGGCTAAAGGCATTCACGGCTATGCTTTGGGATGCTTGGAAAGACATTTTATAATCAGAAAGTGGCTTCACTTTGAATTATCATAAAAATTTCCATCAAAACTGTGTGTGTGCATACACATGCATGTGTGCGTACGTGTAAAATATTCTAGAATCAAAATAAAATTACTTGCTCTGCTCAGACTAGTGTCTGTCACTAAAAAGCTTGGATCAAGCAAAGAGAAAAAACAAGAATCCACAGATAAGTAACTATTCTAACATTTTCTTTTTCCCCTTCAAGAGAAAAACAGTGTGAAAATAGTGAGAAATAATTTTTCAGTAGACCCCCAAAAGTTTTCAGTGTAAAAGCTCAATGGGCAGCTCTACCCTATGCAAATCTGCAATAGCCACTGCAGCTGCCCCTGGCAAGGCAGAGGTCGGCTCAGACACCTCCAGTGTGTGAGGTCACTGGGTAGGTCTCTGAAGGCCACCCCAAAAAGCAGGGGATACCCTGCTGAGCAGCAGTGCACTAGGCATGGTAGGACTTCCCACTTCTCAGTCGGCTCATCCTGCAGGGGGATTCAATCCTCATTATGGACTTTAAATTCTTTCGCAAACTGTTTCATTCAAGAGATGACAACTCCTGAAGTAGCTGGCAACTTTACATTCTCCTAGGCAATGTCATTCTATATAACATGTTAGAGTATGGCTGATTCAGGGAACAGAAGACAGGTCTAACGCAATGGTAAATGCAATCAGGACAGCTCTGAAGATGTTACACAACATCTCTGCTTCATTTTCCTCATCTGGTAAAGTGGGATTGTACGACATACTTATCCATTTTGCACGGCTTTTTGAAGTAGTTCATGTCTGAATGCACTATGACTTCCCAGTGTTGGAAAGCACTATCTTACCCATCCTCTTGTCTAGTGCAAAATGTACTATATTTGTAATTAGCAGATTGAGGTGATCAGCGTGACCTGTAAGTAGTGCTGTCTAAAGAAAAGGTACCTCTGAGAAACTATTTTTCCTCTTTCTTTTGATCACACCTGACACAAGCCAAAGCTTGCAGCTACATGGGATGGGCCTACCTTACTGTGAGCTGTTGCCAGGTATCCTTTCCTCACATTCAACATCTTGCAGTTCTATAACTTCTACTTTTGAATTTCTTCTTTCACATCGCACATTAAAAGGCACGTGGGGGTCCTCAAACGGCGCATGGCCAGCTTCATGGTGTCCCTCGTAGGCGGGAAAGCTCGCAGCCCGGGAGCTGTGGCTGTGCAGGGCAGGGTGGACAGCGACAGTGACGGACGCCGAGGCAGTCACGGTGGTGATGGGCTGGCAATAGGCCGCTCCTGCGGCGCCCGCCGCCCCGAACGCCGGGCTCCTCACGCTGTGCGAACGAGCCTTGGGGCCCGAGCGATCCCTGCTGCCGGGTCCCGAGTGCCCTTCAGTGGAAATTTCAAAAGCGTCCCTGCGAGGGCGGTAAGGAGGTGGTCGCGGCCCTTCCCTCGCTTCCCTCTTGGGCTGCCTGCCCTGACGCCAGGGCTGCTGCGCGCTGGGCTCCGGGTTGGACGGCAGCCTGGGACTCGGCTGGGGCCTCGCTTCCGGCTGCACCACCTGAGAGCGACACGCACGGTTACGCCTCTGACAAAGCGCAGCAAACAAATACTGTGCTTATAGTTTATGCTGAGAATAATTGTAATAATGCTCTAGCTCTACAAAGGGAATGTTGTGGAATCTGATAATTGATTTTTCCATGGTTTTTGTCTGAAGTTATTAAAACCTGGAAAGCATATCTTCCGAAAAACACAGGATGACAGCTGAAAACATTATTGTAAGCTTCCTACATGCTAGTCCATCTTTTCAAAGGGATGGGTGACAAGCACTTGATCTTAACTCAACAAGCAGAATTGCAGGCATTTGGAAAAGGGTCTATTCCATGCAGGGAACATACACAGGATGTTAGTAGGGTAGTTTGTATAGACTGTAGGAATCTGTTTTCTGATTTCCATAAAGAGCGTGAAGCACAGCAGCTACATCAGTCAATAAACCGTGACCAACTTCAAATGTGGCTGTGCTTGTACCTATTTCTAGGCCTCTGCTGAACAAAACCAGATCCGCATTGCAGCTCAGCATGCAACATCAGCAGGGGTAGGAGACAGAGCTTTTTCACTTTCCTTTGAAATCGCAATTATGCCAACCCAGTAGCAAGATGCAACAAGGCCCAAGATTTGGTACAACACTTTGAACTACTTTCTCCTGGCTCTAATCTTTCCCCCCAAAATGTGCTGTCACAGAGCGGTATATGATAGCGATTCATAAGGAGCTATGTGAAAGAGGTTGGGATCTTGTAATCTATCCTTCTCTCTCTGAAAACAGTCATCAAACAGACTGAGAGCTCTCTCTTGTGGCTGCTGCCAATAGGATGTAACAGCAATTATCCATGCCAAAGGCCTCTGCTTTGTACCACCGCTTTACCCCCAACTCAGTTCTGAAGGATAGAATGAGGAAAACCTTCACACCCTGCTAACGGGTTTTGGCACAAAGTCACGAAGCACAATCAGCCAGAAGGAGTTTTCCATGAAAATAAATAGATTTTTTAAAAAACCCAAAAAACAAAACACACCAAAAACTTCTTGCCCTCCTGCTAGTCCATATGAAAGCTACTTACAGTGGATCTTGCAAAGAGAGGATTCTCAGTCGCCTCCACTATTACTTGATGGACTGGTGCCCCAGGGCCTTGTGTAGCCTCGTACTGATGAAGCTCTTCACTGATGCCAGACACTGTTGTTTGAGAGCTGTACTCAGAATCAGAGGAATCCGAAGCATTATGTGTGTGGCCGGGTGGCAGTGCAAACCTCACGGTACTGGGGGGTGGCTCAGGAGATGGTGTGGGCAATCTGTCATGTCCATTGGCTGGAGAAACCTGATGACAGCAACGCTTTCAGTTACATTCAGCTAGCTTTACCCTTTTAATCACTAGTGCTTGACACAAATGATGTTCTGTCAAATACACCCCGCCATGCTACAACAACCTTAGCAACAGTTCTCTGATGAACATAGATACTGAAGTGAAAAGAATTAATGGAAGTGTAAAAGGCACGATCTCCATCTGTGGATATATATGTAAACAGGACTACACGGATTCTTCTGGGTATCGTTGTCTCAGGAAGTGCCCGTATGTGTGTATGTGCACGCATTTGTAAGTATAAAAATAAAAATAATACACAGGCTTCCCTCCCCCTTCAGCAAGCATTAGCAGTGATTTCATAAAATCACCTCCATGGGTTGGTACAGTGTGATTCAGTGTCTATTTGCAAAGAGAGATGGATACACACATCACAGCAATATATATGGTAATAACACACACATACACATTGTTTGAGTAAGAGGCAGGTCATGCATGCTGTTAGGAATTAAGAGATTACACACTGGTGTTAAAACTGTTTTACTAATATTAAAAGAACCCAAACACTTCTGGAATATACCAGTGCTGTATACATACCTTGTGTTTTATTCTTGTGCACACACATATACAGAGACATGTGAAACATGGCACACTGATTCTACTGACACGAGAAAGATACCCCCACATAACACAATAATTGTATTAACTCCAGAGCTAATGATCAACAACTAAATACAGTGTTGGTATCTGTGAACCTGGACTCTGGATTTGGGCTTTGTATTGTAAAGTCATCAACATCTAAGTGAAGCCTTCCCTGAATCAAAAATGCTACTTGAGGCAGGAGAATGCCTCAGGGAGAGGTGGCTGGACAGTGGGGACGTTCTGGCAGACCAATCATGGTTATCAAGGTGTGGTCTGTGGACCACCACTGAGCGTGTTGGTCCACACAGGCCTTCCTGGTGGTCTGCTCAGCTAAACACTTTGAGGAATGCTATAGAGCCAGTGAGGTAGGAAAGAATGTATATAAAACAAACTATCTTTTCCAAAATGCTGAGGGAAATCCTTATTTTACAAACTTGTTTGCCTATCACATTATGGTAGTAGTATAAATAACACTATCAGGTTTACCTGGTATGACCCTTAAAACAAGACTTATTAAAGAAAACTTTAAAAATGGAGTAGTATCACCTACATAATGAACAGCACTTTGAATAAAAATTTATTTACAAGTCTGAAAGCAAAAAAATTAATCCAAGAAAATTTTAAAAATAGTTTCTAAAAACGAGGGGTGATTGAGTGGGACAGCAGACATAGTATTATTTTTTCTGTTCACCATTAATTTTACTGACCTCAGGGTATGGTCCAAAGAATGAGAGAAGAACAGGAAGCAGCACCAATCCATTGAGAACTCCCAGAATGGTTAGGATTGCCAAAACAGCAAAGAAATACCTGAAGTACAGTTTAAAGGGTTTGGGGGAGAGAATAGCCAGTGTTAGAAACAAGGGATTACAAATTACTCCTACACACGGTAAAATAATACAGATACTAAGTTGACTCTAACATATTACTAACATCAAAGGAAACAATTATATCACTTTCCATATAATATATAGGGGTTTTTACCTTTTGAATTAGAGAAGCTACATTCCACAAAGTGTTAGTTGAGAAAGGAGAGAAAAAAATCACATTTGTTAATTTCCCAGAATCTGGAAGCAGGTAATGTTATTTATGAATGTGTTACACAAACACAAAAATATGGAATGTGCAGGGAATGGCTGAATGGATTGAAAGCACAAATACAATGAAAAGGGGCCCCCATTAGTGAAAACCCAGCAGAAGCAAACAAATGAAGTGAAGGGTGTAGAATTTAAACAATTTAGTGTAGAAGAAAAAGAAGCCCTCTTCTCCCAGCAGCTAATCCACTGTGAAATGCTTCTGCAAGTTACAGCAGAATGTCTAATTAAATCTACAGTTTATCAGGTAAGGGTTTTCCTTGCCGTTCATTAATCAAACTTAACGTCTAGAATTCTGTGAGTTCCAGTTTCACCAAATAGCTTGAATTGCAATGCTTTTACAACACAGGAACCCAGTTTCTGCAAAGAAAATGCCCATTCTATAGTAAGCTTCAGCATTGTACTGAGTAAGAGCGCTCCACAATGGCAGAGCTGCATTGCAGGCTAATCTTTTGTTGAACAATTTAGCATCCTGAATACTCTTGTTTTGCGTCAGCCAATTCAAACATAAAGGCTGAAACACTATGGAAGAAGAGAAAAGTGCACAAGTAGTTGTCCTTTCCCACCGCTGAGGGCTAAGGTCTGGGATCCTTCATGAATACCAAGGTAAACCTGTCAGTAAAAGGAAAGTCTTGCTAGTTGGTATTCGGCACAGCTGGGGCTCAGACTAAACTTAAGGCTGCGTTGTAACTAATGATTTCAAGGACTCAGTCTTGGTAAATTCCTGGAGGAGAAGGCAAAGGAGAAGGACAGAGGGCAAGTTTGCTACTAATGGGTCTGCTGATTATATTGTCTAGCTGGCAACAAACTTTACTACCTCCCCGTTTCCACATCTGATCAAATATATCAGACTCCTGTAAAACTATAAATATCCTGCTATTGTAAACATTTGGGAATTTCTGATCTGCATTAGCAAAAATCAGCAAGCCAATCTACTCTACTAACATAAACCACCAGAACTTTTAACTGGGACACAGATCAACAACAGGCATTAAAAACATTTGCATCTCATCCATCTAACGTTAGAATAAACAGGAGGATTATAGCTTTGACCAGTTGGTGTATACAATGTCTGTTAATTTACTTAATCTTCCACATTGCTGGACTAATCTGTCGCTTTCCGGAAGTTTGGGATCTTCTTCGCCCACTATAACAATGCTCAGGCTCCCCATAGTTTATTTTATTATATTTTTTAAACAAGGCAAACCAAAGTGAGATTGTGCTATAAAATGAGAAACTGATGGCCAAAAAAAGTAAGAAGAAGTTGAAAAGTTGAAAGGCTCATTTTATAAACTGAGAGCACATCCAATCCAAATTTGGTGTGAAGGGCTGCTACAATCTTCCATTTGCTATGACACAAAAATGCATGCCAAAATCTCGTCTGTTAAGTAGGGAGGTAGCACACCAAAAATGTAGCCCTGTAAATTTAGGTTAAATCTATCAGTAACCTGTATGTCAAAATGTTCCAGCCCTTACAAAACCAGATCCTAAAAGACTAATTCTATTTCTTCAATACCAATACAAAAAAGTAAAAAATAGTGATTTTTGGGGAAAAAAATTCTATTTCAGGACATGGAATACCTGCATAGTAATAATCCTCATGTAGGTTTCATGAGATCTAACTGCAAACTGCCTGCTTTCTTCAATAAACAAAAAGCCTGATGAGATTTAGCAGTCATTCTCTCAGTTCCTGCCCCTGACATTTTGTTGTTCTTGTTGTCAAATGGATGTCAGTTAAGTCTACTCATCTATCCAGCTTATGTCTACCTAAGTAGTTAAGCCATCTTTCACAGCATTTTTATTTGGCCCAGTTCTACCTCCGTTCCATTTTAGGGCTTGGATTATTTTTTGGTGTGTGTGCTGTAGTTTACCACAAAGAGCCTGTGTTACTTCTAAGATTAGCCATTTTGCAGAGCTCCACAGGTTGTTTGGAATAGAATAGGATCTGTTTCATTGCAGTTCTCAAATTCCCCTCAAGAAAAAACTTGCCTTCCTCTATACTTGATGAACTCACATTCTTAATTATATTCACAAGAAACAGCCTGCTTGTAGTTCTAAACAGAAGGGCCTTTAGGCTTTGCCGTACAAAATTTTAGTATGAAGTTCTCTGTTCATATTTATGGTTCCCCAGCTCCCAAACAGGGCTTTCTTCCCGCCCCCCCTTTTCCTCATTATATAAACCCCACATAAGGATAGAAGGGGAAGGCCCTGAGAGAGTCACTTGCAGCACAGCTGAGTGTTTGTAGGTTCACGTGTCCTTTGCATACAAATTCTTGTGCATACAAGAGGAGGACCTCAATGCTATAGGTCAGACGCAGATAATACTGGACAATACAAGATGCTTTGAACTAATCCAAACCCAGAATTAGCAAACTTTCTAAAGAGCGACATTTTTGTGTTCCTTCATGCTACATGTCAGATTTTCCTGGAACAGATTTTAATGTCAGCAATGGAAACCCTACCATGTCTAGCAAGTAACAAGGAGTTAATAAAACAGAGGGAAAGCAGAACCATGATGTAAGCATACTTAACACACCATGCATAGTAATAAAATTACAGATTCACTGAAGTGACTAAAAATTAAAAGCACATTTTTTTATTTTTGAAAGAAAGTCAACACACACGAATGCTTTACCTGACAATAAAATCAAACTCGGATCCTGCAAGCATTAACACTCCAAGCAGAGTGGACACAGCCCCATCCAGCACCGGTGCAAACATGTGTTCCAATGCAAGGACAGCCCTATGGTTCCTGTCTCCTATGGCAGTTAAAAACGCCTGTAAAACAGAAAAAGTCAATTTCCTTAGGCAGATGCATACAACCTTCCAAACAGCCTCTCTCCTAGCTTACACAGTTTTCCGTCCGTTAATTACTCCCAACTACAGTTTATCAAAGTTATCTCTGTAGCTGGCTGACCCTTGAGAGAAGGCCTGATCCTGCAGTCCTACTACACAGCAGCTGCTGAAGTCACACAACCAGAGCAAGCACTGATGACAGAGTCAGACCATAATAATATTGAAAGCAGTGCCTGCTTGCAACAGTAGCCTTTTGTCTCCAGCTTTGCTTATTTTCACCTGAAAAGAATTCATGTCATGGTGAAAGCACTTCAGGTGTGAAAACTGCAGGGCTACTCCTCTTATTCTTGTGAGTCCATGGCTTCCATGACTTTTTTTAACACTTTCATTTCACTCCAAAAAAAAAAGTTTTTGAAACTTTTAGTACTTCAAAGCTAGCAGTTCTATACATACAAAATTATCTTAGGAATAGTGCTCAACATGGTAGTGCCTGAGCAACAATATGACTACTGAACTGCCTTCATCCCTGCAGCTCCTTATGAATAAGCTGTATCGAGAACACTCAAATGCTGATGTTTGTTATGAATTGTCTGCTCTGTGTATGACTTAATGGTTGAAGAAAACAAGAACCTGGCTGATCTTTTTCCTGTGATTTGAAAGGGCTCTCTTTGGTTAATTCCCTACTGGCTATTAAGATACGTGCTGAAGCAGCTATCTTCCTCACAGTCCTGGAATTTAAGTCTCTCTTCTCTAGAACTAAAAAAAAAAACCAAGGTCACAATTCACAAGCAATAGCAGAGAACTGACCCACAAGTGGATTGCAAATCACTCTTAAACTCAATTAAATTCAGTATTAAAAGTTCCAGCTCTGCCTTTTTTGTTTATACAACACTGATTTGATTGTTTATATGTTCTAAAGCTTTTCTCTCCAGTGTCAATATGAGAAAACCACTATTTTCAGTTTGCTTGGCATTTTACCTTCAGGTACAGATGACCAGTGAAGTCCTGTAAATTAAATTAGTTTCTTCCCATCTAGAAACAACTGTTTTGTCATTTTTTACTCCAGTTTTCCTGTTTTAAATCTTCAATACTAAGAAGCTGTCATTTCTTTCTTCCTTTTCTACACCATTATTTCCTAACACTTCACAAACTATTCCAAGTCCTAGCAAACTCAATTACCCCCAAAAGTCTAACTATCTGTAGCAGTGGGGGAAAAAAAGATGTCATCGCTTAAGGGATCCAATTGCTCCTCTTTAACCCTACCCTACTTCCACTGTGGTTTTTTTCAAAATGATTCTTTTCATTTAGGGCTATTTTATGTGCCCTAACTCTGTATATCATCTAAACCACTAGATAAACAGTAGAAAAATGTTTTCCTACAGACTGCATGTTTGTGCCCACTATTATTAGCCAATGGCTTCTGAAAAGAAGGTGTAGATTTTACAAATGGAACACTAATTCAAACATGTTCACATTCAAGAAGTCCAGAAATACCAAATGACACAATATCTGATTTTGAAGATCTCCCCTGAAGAATTATCTTTTGCAAGATAGAGACTCTACATGCAAGAGGGAACAAAAAGCTGTGTAACACTGAAGCCACAACAATGAAGCTTCAGACAAGGATCATGACAGTCTGGATGGAAGCAAGGTGATTTAAGAGCTCTGTTTTCTCTATATAATTGCATCAGTCAGATAAACAGGTATCACAGCTAATGTATCCTCTCTTGTCTCCTCGGAGACTGACTCAATAGGTAGGAACCACCTCATCAAGATCAACTCTGTTCCAGCAAACAGAAAGTTAAACAAAACTGTGACCATTTTCCTCCCGAAAATTATGTCACTGACAAGAGATGTTAAGGATTTGTGATCTGAACATTGCCACCATTTTATTTTAAAATGTTTTTTAAATGCTTCTTGATTTTACGTACCAAAGCAACATGAACAGTGAATTCCACACCAATGCCAACAGAAGCAATCAGGATAACCACAGGCACTGCACTCAGCTTTATTCCAATGAGACCCATCATGCCAAACAGCTCCACAGTCATCAGAGCCAGCACCACCACCTAGATGATTTCAAACATCCGTTAGTAACTTTTTATACTCCAGACAATGAAGAGGAAGACATTTCAAAATAACATGGTTACCATAAAACATACTCCTCAAAGCCATCCTATATTCCCAAAGGCAAGCTGCTTTTTTTTGTTTTATTTTTCTTAATGGCAAGGAATGCTGAATAGCCAGTCTGAATTACACCCTAAGAACCAGTTAATAGAAGCACCAGCTTTGTATTGGTTACAGTCCATCAGTGAGCTGAAAAACCATTTATTCCTCCTTATCATGGATACTCCCAACACGTACATTTTTCTTTTTCACCTGCCTTTCAGACAATCCTTCCAGAAAAAGTATCGTTAAACTACCTGTATTTGAACTCTCTTTTATAGAACTGCAAATATAAGTGAGGATGTCTAAAGCCCAGCAGAAAGTGAATGCCATAATCAGCTGATGAGTCTCAGGTTACAGAGAGACTCTCAGCTTTTAAGGTATTTGGGGGATTGACGTGGACAAAGTGAA
This sequence comes from Platysteira castanea, assembly GCA_013397175.1. Lineage (NCBI taxonomy): Eukaryota > Metazoa > Chordata > Aves > Passeriformes > Platysteira > Platysteira castanea. The sequence goes on from VYXC01000692.1 coordinate 17,776, forward strand.
CAGTTAAATATAAGAGGAAGCTTATATTTTTCTTTCATCTACCTTGTAAAAAAATTTGAGGAAAGGGGAGGGGAGGAAATCTGGAGAATCAACTTTAAAAGTAGCTAAAGCCAAGCAGGAAAAAAAAAAAGGCACACTTATAAAAGCAATGGTGGACTCTGAAAATAAACGCCTTTTCCAAAGTAAAAAAGTATGCACTACAATAAATGATTTTATAAGCTAATGAATCAAGTAAAATAACATAGATTGCTTGATTCAGTGCTATGAAAAATATTCTAGACTAAACATTTACCTTTTAACATACTTGCTATATAAACGTATAATACAAAAACTAGCAACTGTTTTACATTTTTCTAAGCCACATAACATTTATGAAACCATACACATAAACCATATAACAGTTTATGGAATTTAAACATAGGAAGATCATCATTCAATTTAACTTGAATGTTTACTGAGAGGCTTATGGTGCCTTGCAGAAAGCATGGAGGAGTATTCTCTGCAGTTTACAATTTTATGCCCTTTCTCCTCAATAGCTCAGTTAAAATCTTTCCATAGTGCTTACCATACAACATAAGCATTTCAGGTTTTTTCCAGAAAGATTGCATTCAGAAATTGCTGGGAAAATTTATGGGCAAGCTAGTCATAAGCAACTGCCTTGAAAAATAACTATGTGTGACAAAAGAGGAAAAGAATATAGAATTAGAAATTACTTTAATAAAGCTCTTAATTTTCCTCTATGTCTTTATTTCTTATGTTAGTGTGCATTTGAGCAAGGGTAGAAGTTTGTGTACCTTTCTAAGAAACGTTTAAACCTGCAAAAAAAGGTGGCCAGAGGATTAGGGTTATTAAGGTTTGTACCTTTAGCATGAACCCTACCCCCTCAAGTTGAATAAATATATAATGAATGATGCAATATACATACTCCACCAGAGGCCCAGACATAAACAAAACCTTCCCGACTACAGCAAGAGCTATGCTGAAAGGAATTTGACTTCAACAAAGACCCTTATAATAAACTTACAATGATCCCAGCTGTCCAGGGGTTTAGGAGGAAGAGGGCACACACCAGAAACGTGCAAGCCAAAACCACACTAATGGATAAGAGGAGCCAGTGACGAAGTCCAATGTACTGCTCCCAGAACAGAAATGGGTACCCATTTGGGTAGCTGGAGATCCCCAGGCTGGTGTAGTTATTACAGATAGCTCTCACTTTCTCGATAGCCTCCACAAAGTCAGAAGTTTCACGCAATCCATTGAGGTAGAAAGGAAACTGAGCATATTCTATGGGCTCAGCTGCTGGAACTAGGAAAATGATAGCAGTGTTAAAATGTGCATTTGGGAAGAAGATGATATACAGAGACCAGGGTTAGCAAAACATTTTATTGCCCACAGCAAAATGCATAAAAAGGTGGCAAATTTAAATTTTACTTGTTTGGAATGAGTGCCAGTTTAAAAACTCTCTAATAAATAGAAACTGGGACCAGTACATGAGATTCCTCTATTTTAACATGCAATGTAATGGGCTGAACACAGCCTACACCAAGTTCCAAACAGTTATATATAATTCAATAGGCATCTTTTGATACATGTATTTAATCCTGATCAGTGTTATAGTGCTTTTTACTGAATATCTGTTCAAAAATCCCTAACTGCACCATAAAGTAGACAATCACATCATTTCAAAATTTTATCCAAATGCTCCTCTTTTATGCAGTGCAGTTTCTTCAAAAACATAGGTCATTTCCCTGAGATTAATTGAGGTCCACCGGCACAAAACCGGAGAAAAATTAGGCTTGGTCAGGTTGGTTGCTTTTTTAAGATTTCCATCACATACCTAGAAATTCAGAAATCCACAATCTGTTACTGATGGAAATTAGTGGAGTAAAAGACCCCCGTAAATATAAAAGTAATAGCTTACTGAGGAAATACATAACTTTTTATCCTTTAATAGTTTGACAAACCAGCACTCTCCATACTTCTTTTTGAGCCTAATGCAAGGTCTACTCTATCACTAGAAAAAAAAAAGGCTTCTACAACAAGCTTTTGGTTACTGCCATTGTGTGTTCCAGATCCTGCAGCTTCATTCAGTTGACTTGCTTAACATGATTTGCCCTATTATAGTCTCAACTATAAATTTTCATTAAGACAAACTTGGCTGACTGCCACAAAGCTCTAGGGCTTGGATACACTGAAGCATGGTTATCCAACCACATTTCGAAGTGCACCCTACACACTCTCTCCCGTTCCCTGCTGGTGTCCAACTAGAAATCCTCCCAGCAAACTGAAAGCTGACGCAAAGAAATGCAAAGTGGTATTGCTGCCAGGAAAACAGTGAATGGCGTGAAGTGGGACTTCTCCCCTAGTTAAGTAGCTCTTGTACTGTATCAGTGCAGTAGCTTAGTGTTATGAGTTACCTTGGTAAAAATTTCTAGGTATTAAGAATTGAGGACAGCCATGATAGAATTTCAGTAATGAGATTTCAGAATAACTTAGGCAGGAATTTCATGAAATCCTCAGGTTTCTCACACAAAACAGAACTACCAGGTAACTCCAGTAAGGTAAATGCTTACTCTGAATTTTTAGAGCTTTAAACTGTTCTATAACTCTTTCTTCAACATGATAAAACCCTGCAGTGGTGCTTGGATCTCCTATGACTACAGCACAACACAACGTATTCTCCTGCTTATGCTCCTGAGCCCTGTGCAGCATCAGCCAAGTGGAGTTACTGATGCTTGAAGGAAGGAGTGGGGGCACTCGTGTAAACTGTAGGACGTTAAGATGAAATGCTACTTACTTCTCAGCCGTGTTTCTGGCATGTAGTCTGCTTTGTCATGGACCCACTCCGGGCGGTGCGGGCGGATGTTGGCTTGCGAGGCAGCGTAGGCCACAGGGTCGTTGCTAACCCAGGCTGTCAGGTAGATGTAAAAAGCATTTGGGTTAATGATTCCATCCGCATCCACCAGACGCTGTTTAGTTAACTGCAAAATGAAAAAAAATTAGAGGCCTTTCAGAATGAGCTTTGCTTTCAGGGCTCTTGCCACAATGCTTTCAACAAATGGCCTGGAGATGCAACACACATACAGGAGGGTAAAAGCAAGAGAATCTCAATCTTCACTTGAAGGGACTTATCAGTAAACTATTGTTTGACAACAAAAACAAATCTAAGAAAATGCAGTGACACTAGTTATTTATAAATTAGTACTCATATAATATTTACAATAACCACTAAATCAGCAGATGGTTCCAGAATAGACTGAACCAATTAAATCCAAATCCTGAAAGACTGCAGCCAAGAATGAAAAACAACCAAGCTGGAGAAACATATTTAAAGACACGGAAAGAAAACCTGGCAAGAGTCCCTATACATGTCTGTGTGCAGTTAACCTCTGTTGTTAACATTGAAGGAAATGCCACCCAGTAAATGGAGGAGAGGTATAAAAATAAAACAACATCTGTATAAATTTTGCTAACACTTGCCTCCTATGACCTATGTATTCAGAAAATGCCCAGCGTCAAAAAAGGAGATGAGTGCCCTGTGTTATTTGGGTCACTGTGGGCAAATGCATCTGTGGGGTAAACAGCAGTGGTGCACTTCCAGGGTTCTGTTAGCCAAATCCTGCACAGCTAGAGCTCTGACAGAGGACTCCATGGGTGCAAAGTATTACTGGGGTTTTTTGTTTTGTTTATTTAAAATTCTGGCTTAGATCCAGTTCCAGGTCTTTTAATGAAATGAAAAACAACAGTGACAGCGGTTAAAAAAAAAAAAAAAAAAGTTGGATTCCAAGGATCTGGATTCAATTAGTCCACAGGATATGCAACAACTGTATGTCTTCAAGCTGTCTCTGGAACTGCACAGTACAGCGCCTCAACCCCTGTGGGTGCACCACACTTTTCTCCCTCCCAGGCACAGGAAATTATATCAGCAGCTGCAGTCCAATTGCATTTGTTCCACAGCATACCTGGTACACTCTGCTAACAAAATCTCACTGAAGGTTTTCTCTTCAACTCTTTCTTTGCCTAATTCATTGCTGAAGCTTCATTCAGACCTGACAGCATGTTGCATGTTGCTATACAGCAGTGTGTTTCACACACCACAGTAACTTTGAACAATGTACTCTGTAAATCTGTCACTTTTAATGCCAGGAAGAAAAAAGAAAGACAATAAGCAGAACTGCCGAGAAGCTCATTAGAAACACTATTTTTCTTGCCTGAAAGCAGAGTGAGTCAATGATGACTCTCAGAGAGGAGAAGGTACACTATTGCAGAATTTCTTCTTCAGGGTTTGAAATCTAATCTCAGTGTAAGGAGTCATTCCTGACATATTTCCACCTACAAATGGCTACAAGCAAATGCAATCATATGCTGTGGTAACCTCGGGCATATTTTATTCAGTCAGCTCTAACAACTGCCATTTGTAGTTCTTCAGCAGTTTAGATGTGTTTAGTGATGGTGGTACAAGAATATGATACTGCATGTAATCATTTCAGTCTCCTTCCTCTATGATTCATTAATATCTTGTTTTAAATGTTCTGCTTTGCACAAATCAGTAGGAACAAACCAAATAATTGCAAATAGGACTAAACTCCATATACCTATAGATGCAGAGAAGCATTTTTCACAACAATTTCCATGGAAACTGAGCGTGTCTGGCACAGGAGCACAAAATGCACATCGACCAGTAACAATCAAGGACTAGCATTCCCCATGTTGATTTGAACACTTTGCAACACAGGCCATACTGCAGCTCATGAGTGGCTTCAGCAAAGTCAACAAGGCCATACAAGAAACACATAATTCAGACATTCAGCTCCTTGAGTTGGAAAAAACAAACTACGACCTTTGTAGTCTTTGCAACTCCCCCCAATCCTGATGACTTGTGTATTTTTGTGTAAAATAGCATGGACTCTGATACACTACCTGGCTGATGTCAATGGGCTTTGCAGGGTTGCCTGTTTGTACCAAGAGTTTGTAAGCCAAAACAGCATCGTCAGAACCATTTTTATAGTTGTTGTAAGTGATCTTCCCAGTTTCCCAGTCACTGTCAAACGCATCCTGAAGTCCTGAAAAGTTAAGGAAGGCAAGGGGAAGACAGAACAAGCAGGTGAATAATCACTCTTACAAACAAATTTCAGAAGCAGAAAGAATAATTATGCATTTTCATAGCTAAATGAGGATGAAAATTATCGACCTGGTGCCTCCTGAATTTGGGGCTCCAAACTGTCAGTGTATGGGAAGTACCAGTTGCGTGTCCAGTATTTCACCCAAAGAAAGGCAGGGGAACCAAAGAAATGCAAGAGAGAAGCCCCAGGAGTCTTCCCAGGTTGTGCAGACCAGCAAGGTTGAGCTAGCAAGGTGCAGATGCATTGTGCACTGGCATAAATGGCTTCCCCTCAAGGGAAATTGAAGATCATCTCCAAGCGTTCCACTTAGAGAAGTGTATGGGAAAGAGTTAATATTGTCTAAAACAGCAAAGGGCTGAGCTCAGCCCTCATCCAGCTTCAACACCTTACAACCAGAGGAGGCATTTAGTCTGTTACCTAGAAGGGAAACATTCTACTTACTCGCCTCTGCCTCACCAAAACCCTGGCTGAGTGCACCGAGCCACAGAGAGGACACACACCGCTCTCATTACTCTTTTGGGCTACTGCAGAGCACTGGGGCAATAGCTTCTACACTATAACCAGAAATTCCACTACGAGGGGGGAGAAAAACACACTCAAACTTTCAACTTCAAACAGCAACTCAGCTGCTCCTCAAGCACAGCGTGAGTGAACACGATTTTGTCAATTTGTTCCATCTGTTCAACTTGTGCAGCTAATACAAGTCATGGGATCTGCTGCCAGCACATGTAAAGATCACAGCCAACACCTATTCACTCTCAACTGTTATTTTCCTCCTTGCCACCCTTCAAGGGGGAGGGAATACCTCACAGAAGAAATTTAGATCAGATTTAGTACAGGAAGCCACAGCCCAGTACAAGGAGGCTCTGTGCAAGCAGATGACAAACCGCATGTCCAGGGAAGGGAAGAAAAAGGCCGGGGGAGTGGCGGTGGAGGAAATCATCAACCCACCTCACAGCTGGGCTGAGGAGCCGTAATGAAAACCATCGCTGCGGACTGGATAGGTTAGCTACAGCTGTACTGAGATAAGAGCACTGGAAGAGAAAATGCACCCGGCTGACACGGCCTCCGGGACGGAGTACCCATTCCCATTTACCAACTCGTCCCCTCTTCCTTAGAAAACTGCCTCCCATGTTGTCTTGCTAAACCATGGCAAATCATGTGAAGCCAACAGGCTGAGAACCAAATGATGAAATAAGCCTCCCAGCTCTCTGCATGCAGTCCTCTAGCACCAGCTCAGGAGGAGGACAATTTGCCGTCAGGTTTTCTGGCGACACCAAAGGACTTTGAGGTTCCCTTTTAAAAAAGCACTGTTTGCTGGTATCAGAGAGACTGGAAGCATTGGTTAGAGTATGCAAAAACACCAATCAATCCCTTCTGTGCCAAGTCCAGCTCAGTGTCTGTTTCTCACAAAGTGGCCAGGTAAGAGTATTTGGGCTATCATATCAGTGACGAGAAACACAATGACTTTGGGAAATTAAGAGGAGGCTGTCAAAAAAACACATGAAAAAGAAGGAGATGACCTAACAACAGTGTAACTTCCAGTAAAAGTGTCTCCTTTCTGCAGGAGGAGCACACAAACTACCACGGTAGACAGCACGTCAGGGCAGAGCTTTCAGGAAAACACCCCACCACCCCTGGTCAGGGGGCTCCACAGACACAATAACAAATAAATCCACTGGCATGTGACATTACCAGTTTGAGGCTGCAAAAAAGGACATGTACTTTTAAACATTACTGCAGCAGGTGAAAACTCAGCTCTCTTACATCTCCCCTTGGTCCCCTATTTTCACAAGTTTGGTCATCCTTCAAACCCTGCTCCCTTTCACATCTTTTTTCTTCAGCCAGCTTAACCACTTTACATTCCAGGTAATTTTATTACTCACTTCGCTGAAACTGAAAGTCTACAGAAAGAATATCAAGAAACCACTGTCAGTTGTACTTAATTTCTGAAGAATTTCAAACTTTCAGTAATTAAAATTTGCCATTACACTTTGAAATTTGTAGTAGTTTGCTGCTTTCAAAGCAAGCATGTTCATTAAATGTCTTTTAAAGTAATAGTTATCTGTAACAAATGGGATTAATGATACGTTTCTGGGCAGAAAGATTAAAGTATCTTGCTGACACCTTTCTGCAGAGAAATTATAGAAATTAAGGGAATTTAAAAAATCATATATGGGATTTTTTCACATCAGTACTTTTGCTTAGTGCTTCAGAAGAAAGGGACAACATCCAAAATTATGTGGAATGTGGCAGTAGGGGTGAGGAAGGAATTCCTACTGACTCATGTGAGCAGCTGCCACCATGAAACACCAGATTAGATTTCCCTTTGCAAAAACAAGCCTAATTAGAAGCCATCAGGGAATCCAAGCTACCTCATTTACATTCGGTCACTAACAAAAACATTTACAGCTTAAATGAATGATTAGTGTTAACTTTTCTTCTGTTGCATTTTCAGTAACAGAAAATATAACATAATATGATACTAGAAAGCAAAATACAAGGGATCTCTGAAAAGAGTAGTGTGTGAGGCAGAAGGCACACTCCACTGCTATTAGATGAGGAAGAACGTACAGCTAAACCAAGGATGCCTTCTTGATAAAAAATGGTTTTGTTCACATGTTGTTGCATCTGTCATTCTGCTGGACAAATGTGTGTGTGTGTCAGAAGGCCATCTTGAGCCATTAACCTCTGGCACTGGATTCACAGTCAAGTCGGCAGGAATTAGCCATGCAGTTCAAAGCTCTTCCTACTTCAATTATCCAGCCCTTCCAGTGCATAAAACTATGCCAGTAGAACTGTTCCACCTCACAGAGGATTCTCCCTGAATCCAGCCTAAACCTGTACCTTGTTTGTAAATTTTATCTTCATCTTCCCTTCCCCTGACTCCTTTGGCACCAGCCACAGTTGGTAACAATCAGGTGTTACTCTGCCTATTAGTCTGGACCTTTAGATAATTTCCCAACAATGGCAAGTGTGGTGTGGCAGCTTTTTGTACCACAGTCTAGCTCCCCCCATAGCATCAATGCCCTGTACCACTTGAAAACATAACTTCTTTCTATTGATACATCTCAATATCCTCCTTTACAGTCCCATGAATGCCGTATCACACTCTGTGAAGACAGCTGTGCAACTTTACAGGGTTGTAGTAACTGTGACCCTCTCAGAAAAGGTGGGGAGAGGTAACTATACAGACCTAACGCTAATTAATAACCATAATGATTAATTCCAAAGCTGTGTGTAATCAAGAGGCCAATCAGAGTACCTTTCATCACAGGGCTGGCATGTCATATAGATCACAGCAAGTCACTATTGCTTCCTGGAGTCTCCCTGACCCTTCTACTGTAACATTTTAGCTCCACGCAGCCTGTCAGTATACCCTGGGTACCAGGAATACACACAGCTCCTCTAGTAGAAGAAAAGCAGAGGACAAATAGGGATAGGCAGACTAATGTGGACTGGAGGGGAAAAGTGACTATGTGCTGAACTAAGTACAGAATAGGAACACCTCTGTGAGAAGAGCGTATCTGGAAAGAACACACACGAGCTCGGACATACAGCATGAGAAGGACACATGCAGGCCCTTGGCCACACCAACAGTCCTTAGCACAAGAGGGACAGAAAGGATTACAGAGAGGACAGGGAGGCACCCGAAGTGGAAGAGGTTTGGGAAGGTACGTGGTGCGCCTGATCAAGGGGCACTGGGAATGCGAATACTCCTGGGAGTAACACCAAGTGGGCTAGCCTCCAGCAGTTCACTTTGAGCAGCCTGCAAGGGAGCAGATCCAAGGGCACCTCCTCCTGACTTTATCGTTGGCAGACTGTGCTGAGGTTGAGCACTAATAAAGCTTCCTGAACACAATCTCAGATTTCCATCTCCCTCACAGGGGAGGGGGAAAAAACGGAAGGGGGGACACCAGACACATTTTTCCTACTGTTTTGGAACAGCGGCAAAAAATAACCACAAAAGAAACAAAGTAAACAGAAGAGGTTTAAGAGAATTTGGAAAAGCATGTAGAAGGACGGTTGCTTAGAATTCTAGAAAGTATAGTAAGGTTCCAATCCAGCAAACATCTAAGCTATGCTGAATTTTCTTCCTGCCAGTAATGCCTTCCCTTACAGCTCAATGTGCTTATGTGAGCAAAATATTTTAAATAAAACTTCCAGTAAGTAGACTGCAATGAATGGATCCAATGTATTTTAAAACCATTAAAAACCCCCAAAGCTATTAGCTGAAATACTGCTTTGCATTATTTAGCAATGCATTAAACACATGGGAAACTTGGTCATTTTGTGTAGATTTGTCACTTACATGCATCTGCTTTCCTAATATTGTTCAACATGTTTTCAGAAGGAAAAAATACATCAGATACTGACAGTTACCTACATGTTCTCCAAGAATCACTGGCTGCAGTCATCATCTGTACACAATTAAGTTTAAAATTTACAGTCTCACTAGGTCAGCACAATTTATTTTTCTTTTGGCAAAAGCTTCCTGGAAATTTTCCCAATAGAAAGACACAGGTAGGACCAAAGTAATCCTGGGCAGGGTAAGTTCGCTGTTAAATTTGCTAAGATGCAACAGTACTCCTTATTTTAAATACTAACCAGTTATTTGTCTCAATGTGTGCAATTATAGTATCTTCAGTATCTTTAATTACTTGATTTCAATATAATTATCATCATAGTACCTGAAAGGCCATGCCTTCTTTTCATCTTTCCTCACCCTGTTACACTTCAGCACAGAAAAGCAGCACCACAGAAAGGGTGAGGGTAGTTGATTGGAAACCTAGAATATGCAATAAGTTCCCAATCCAATAAAACACATAAGCCACACTGAATTTTCTTCATGCCAGCAGTCCCAGTTGAAGCCAACAAGATCACTCAAGAGCTGAAAGTTAAGTCTGTGTCAGAATACATCAGCAGACTGGGATTTTTCATTTACTGCTCTGAAAACACTCAGGAAATATTTATGTAACCAAGACAGTGAGCCGTATTTGGTCATAATGCATAACGCCTCATCAGCTGCTTAGACATGAATGGCATGGATATAACCACTTAAAGCTTCAGAACTGTCTTACTGGGGAGTAAACTTAAACACGAAGAATTTAAGTGACAGTGAGTCCGCACGTGGGCTCAAAGCAGCACATAGGCATTCTCCCTACTCCTCACAGTCTTTAAGTGTGTGACTATTTCAACAAGGCAGCAATACTGGGGTGGAACAACTACTTTCTCCCAAATTAAGAAAAGTTTGTGTAACGCTCTCTTACCTTGCAGCCAGTCTCGAAAGTAGTGCAACCACATTTTGGGGAGCTGCCTATCCTCTTCCAACAAAACATATGTGACATTGCTGAAACTTCTGTGAAGTTCATAAAGTAAGTGCTGGACATTTGGATAGTCTGCTTTCTGTGTCACAATATACATGTTGTAGAATGAAAAGTACTTGAACTGTGCAGCAATAAAGTCATATTCCCGTGTTTCGCGTGGTACAATGTCTGTGAGATCTAGTCCATCTCTCACCCGGGTAGTTCCATAAAGGCTGAGCCCAAGTAAACCCAGAAATAGAAAAATAACCACAATCTGCAACAGAAAACAGAAACATATTTGATTTTAGATTTTTAAAGGAGCTAACAATTTATAATGTCATACTACAAAGCCAAATCCAAAATTAACATCCATCAGTACTTTCAGGCTTTTTATTATTCTTGCTTTTTTTCCATGCATGTACATATTACAAGACTAAGCTCATCTGTTCTTCCTTGAAGGGGCTCTGCATCATGGATGAGAAATTTATATTGAAGTAAAGTTTAAAAGTGACTTTAATTTCACTACTCACAAGCTTATATTACTAGAAGTCACCAGAATCTTCACTTGTGACATACGTTTGAAGTATGTCTCTACAGCACTTGCAAGATAAAACTTTCAAAGGAAGAAATCAGCTGTAAAATTATTAAAAACTGTTATTCCACAAGAGTTGTATTTATTGCTTATATTTAATACCACTGCTGGGACAATTTTATTACTGGGAAGGCAGAAGTCTAACTTTTAAAAACAGGTAAATAGTTCCCTGATTACCTTAGCTTTCGGTTTTAGGAGGAACGGAGCATAATGCTTTTCTGCAAAAGATGAGAGTGTCCACTTCGTACAGGGTTGCTCAAGGCAGTGTATACTGGAGTCTGAGAATTGGGAAAGTAAATCCCTCGTCGAGCTTGTGCTTTCTGGGCTCTGGCAGCTCAGGTTATCTTGTGTCACTGTCACTGGCTGCACAGATATTTCTGAGCGAGGCTCTGCTGTGGTGTAGTACACCTGCGTGTGAGGATCATATTCTGTGCGCAGCTGCACTGTGGACTGCATTGTAATCTGAGTTTCATGTGCAAAACTGTGGCTGCTGTATGGGGGTGGAGGACTGTAGCAAGTATTGTCATTTTCTGCATATGCTTGAGGCTCAACCTGAATCACTCTAGTGACACACGGACTGTAAGAGAAGAGAAAAACATCTGATCGCATTTGGAGAGATCCTTACTTTAATCAGGCTAGATAGGGTAACACGCTTTCATCTGAGATTGCTTCTACTTCTATTAGATGGTTTACACAAATTACATGTAATGCTTAGATGTTAATTTCATTCTGTGCCTTTAGGAAACATTTCCCAGACTTGGTTCATAGTGTAGGCCCCTGAGAATATGTGTACATTTCTTGTCCTCCAGGAAGAAGGAAACAGCATCTGTCTGAAGACATTGACATGTACACACATCACTCCATTAATTACACATTCTCATTAGGTAGTTGTAGACAGTCTGAATGCATAGTAAATCGTCTGTGAGTTTGCATCTCTGTACCCATGCTGAGAATTAGGATATTTAGATGAAGAGGCGAACACATGCCATACTTAGTTCTTCTGTTTAGAACAACTGAAGTAACTGTTAAATAATATTTGGGCCTTCTGGATAAGATCTCAGATTTTTGGGAGGTAGGTTGAAACCACTTGCTATACACTGACTGAATATTTTATAAGTCAAGAAAACATTTAAGTATTAATGATTCATTCCTAGGAAGGGTGGGCAATATGAAGAGACAAAATCATAGAAACTATTGAAGTATTCTCTTTCTTTTAGTCTATGCAAGACCCTAACAGATTACCACTGCAGCCATAATAGACACTTTATCAAGCATTATCCTGTAATGGTACTGATCATTCCTTATAGTTCTATGAAAAAACTCACCTAAGGGGAAGTAATTTTACAGCTTATTTATTTAGGTTTAAAGGCATAAAAGCATAAAAATTGACACATAATGATTTACTGTAAGTCAGGCTTCTCAGTATCCTGAGTTATGTTCAGCTTTCCAAGATTAGCCAGTACTGGCACTGGACACCTTGTAGTATCTCATAACATTCTAAAAATACTTCAAGATATACTTAAATTGTGGATCTTTCATCTGCTTTCAGAAAGTTGCTCTCCAACAATCAAAATGCGCATAGGTAGGAATAACAGGAAAGGTGTGGGCGAGAGGGGATGTGGGGGAAGAGAGGGAGAGGGAGACATGTATTTTAGCTTTTCCCTTCAGGCAGGTAAAAAACAAAGTAGCAAATATAAGCTAGTCACTGGCAATGAAATCGTAACAATAACATGCTGACCTCAGTTTAGTGAAGAACTCCCACTCCTGACAAGGAATGGATGCACTGATTGGTGACCACAGAAAGGACACAGCTCATAAATCAATCTGCTGCTCACTCTCACCTTGTAAAACAGCAAAATATGTCCAGTCTCCTGTCTTCCCGACGATAAAGGTCCATGCTCAGGATAGCAGGGAAAATCAGCAGAACCATAGCAAAATTGAACACCACCACAACTGCTGCCTAGAGACAATCATAGGATAAGTCATGCTGCTAAATTTCATGTAGGGCATCACCTTTAAAAAGCATAAAAATCCCTTTCAATTCTCATCCCCATTTACCATTGCAACCCATCTGATGCTTTCAAGCTTTTGCCTGAGCAAACTGAGAGATATATATTTACATTCCCATTTCATTATGGTAAGTCTATTGTAGTGAAATAATTTATTTTAATACTAAACCTGGTATTATCATAATACATCTACGCCTGGATATGTGGTGATTATTTTTAAAGTGGAAAAACAGAGTTGGTTGACTCAGTAATCATATTTTTACATAAAAGTCTGACATATTTAGAGTCTCAGGGCAAAATAAAATGGAAGCAAACCTGAAACTAGAACTGAAGTTCTTACATTTATGGGATATGAAGCAATTTAAGCATCACAATAATATTAAAGCATGTGATTAAATCAGAAATGAATATTTCAATAAATTTTAAAGAAACAGATCTGTTTAGTAAAATACTAGTCACTTGATGTTCTTACTTGAAAGTTTAGCTAAGAAAGACGAACATTTTGAGTTTATCAGGGATTCTTTTTGAAGGAGAATCAAAATTAAACCAATGCCACATAGCAAATATATGTATTAATATGCCTGTGTTTAACAGAGCTTGATTTATGAGCCAGTCTACCAAAATGAGTCTTAAATTGGAACAAGAATACTTGATTTAATTTGTAAAGCAAGTATCACATAATGAAAAAAACAACCTCCCCGCCCACCCCCTTTCAAACCATACTCCAAACCCTTTCCCACACAGAGATTCCCAGAGAATTTCCATAAACATATGTGGTGCAGCATCTATCATTATTATTGATAGCATTTATTTGTAATGCAGAATTGTTAGAAGCACTAGCCATCACAAAGAGAAAGCTGGGCACTGGGAAGTGGAAGACAGTTGTAAAAGTAGGAGAAACACTGGGAAAAAAATGGTTCAGCCACCAACCAGTGGAAAAAAAAAAACCTTGAAAGCCTTATGTTTTACCCATTAGGAAAGCAGTAGCCATCTCAATCGTAGTTCAGTTTCATGTTAAGGTAGTCCATATATAAACTATCATGTGCCTCCACCTGTAACTTCTGAAATAATGACTGCTTGGGTTCGAACAGTCTTAAAGAAGAAAAAAAGTTGGGCTACAGAAATGACCCAATATAAATGTGATCTCTTTTTTTTCCAAAGAAATATATGGCTTCTTTTGATCTTGAGAGATCAGACCTCAAAACTGGCAATATGATGTGATGTGCTATCTGAATGATGTGATATCCAAAATCCATGTTTTAAAAATTCTTGAGTTGCTTTTCAATTAAATGACATCAACTGCTTAAATTTATCTGTGAAAATCAAAATAATAACACACTGAATTTTTTTTACAGTTTTGAAGCTGTCAGAGTATAATAAAAAAGCTTAGATATTGTTTTTACATTGAAAATGACAGAACCAACTAGTTATGTAAATATTTTCTAGTAATTTCAATCATAAATATACTGCATACAAAAGCGGGTTCTATTGCTGTTTGTCTTTTCTGGTCTCCAGCCTGCTTGAAGTAGGATTTTAGGACTGCTGGTTGTCTGTAGACATGGCTACTAAAGCAGAATTTACCTAGTACTTGAAGCCAAATTAGTATTTAACCATCTTTGTGAGAAAAGATCCAATAACTACTTAATGATTTATAAATATTCACACACAAAGGTATGCAAGGTCATAGCCAAGACTTTAAAATTAAGTGATTTGCTTTTGATCCTCTCTAGAATTAATTCAATCTGTCAGAAAAACAAATGGTTGCTGTTGAAAGAAAGGTGTTTGTTGGACCTCGTTCTTACAACTGCTTTCTTTACTGGTGCTAAACCAAAAAAAGGTTGAATCACCCATATAACATGAATAATTGGTTGTGTCTAACCAAGATCTTGTATCAAGGATCAGCTAAGATTTACTGAGATTTGGAAAAAACAGCTGAGGTCTGACTCAATAATTCTTACTCCTCTCAGCATGGCTGAAAAACTAACAGAAGTCCTCTGTTTCTGCTCCATAAACTGCAAATACTTCACGCCATATCAGTTCCCTCTCTAGACCCCAACATCCTTGAATCTCCAATATTACTAAATCTGAAAACTAATACTTAACTGTGTGGTAGAGATGACATTGAAGTTAGTTATATTGACATTTGATTTTTTAAGGAAGCATCAAAACTAATCCAACAACACACAGTAAATCTGCCTACTTATATGAAATCTCTTTTTTGAACAACTAGATTTTCCACTGTGCCATCCCAGTGTTGATGTACTAACTCTGCAAGTAAAATATTTCAAAGCAATATCTGTTCTGATTTGAATTAAAATAGATTCCTAGGGCTTAATATTGCACTTCCTATATATTACACACTCTCCCTCACTCACCTCTCCAGCGTTACAAGGATTAACAGTTCTCAGTTTTCACAATTAAGTAAGTTCTTGTATGAATTCTAATTTGTTGTCCCATCAAAAAAACCCACTCTGTGACTTGATAAGGAGAGGGAAGGAAGAATTGCTGAGAAGTGATTCAGTCCCTGACCCAATGCATCTGCCACTGCTTCCCTCCCAGTGCCATTCATATACACAGGACTGAGGAATGGGAAAGTATGAGAACTGCAACAAGAGCCACAATCTCTAAAAGCAACAACGAACTGTGGCAGCAGAGCCTCCAGAGTATAGGCAGCACCTAGGCTGAAAGCATGCTTAGGATTTCTGGGAACAGGGCATCTTCTCTCACACCTTCAGACACCAGTGGTCAAATGGGAGAGAAAAGGGCCTCAGACCTTTTCCTTGGGAAATCAACAAAGGTAAGATTAATCCAGAAAGAATAAAATGGGACCTACTCAAGAGTGTAAAATGAAGGCATTCAGTGAAATGAGATCAGAGAGCAGTAAAAAAACTCCATTAAACAGAAAACATTATGTTGGTCACTTCCTGAGAAACACGCTACGGTTTTTGCATCTTTTCATAATGCACAGCCTAAAAATATTATTGCTGCTGCAACAGTTAACAGAGACAGAAGAATGGCAGTCTGTGCTGGAGGCAGCAAGGGAGCAGGGAGCCAGGCTGGTAGGTATGTGCTGGGGCCCCGCTGAAGTATGTGCTGCTATGTGCCATTCCTGGCAGCCCACCCAAGCAGACCGGGTGTGCTGTATAGCCAGAGGTGATGAACAGATGAGGAGGTCTGTCAGGAAAACTTCCACCATACAGCTCTCTATCTGCAGCTCCCTCCTGACATGGTACAGGCTCAGATCCTTGTCCCCCACCCCCTTTTTCCTTTGGCTTTAATTTTGCTTGTTAAATTCTCATGTCAGGGGCAGGGAAAGGTAAATGATGTGGATAAAGGTGGGGGACAAACCATTTCAGCAGAGTAAGATAATGGAATGAGCTTAAAAACATACATTCTTTCTGTACAGAAATGCACCATTGCCACCTGGTAATGGACTTCTACATTTAGGAAAAATACTTGTCATTCTTATAGTGAGGGAAGAAGTTACTTCTAACACTTATTGGGAAAAGTTCCACCTCTGCTCATTAGTGGATCCACCACTCTGCTGTTACGGAAGGAAGTTTCTGATGTAAGAAAGAAGAGTTTCATAATTTTTTTTTAATCTTATCTTTCCTGGGCAGAATTTACTGTGTGACAGTCTCTGAATAGTCTGACTTAGGAAATAACACAGCCCAAAGGTAGTTGCACTCAGCCTTGCCTTCCTTCATTTATACTCAAAACAAGGGCTATGTTTAAGACATTCCTACTGTAAACTTCAAAACTTTCAGTGGATTTCTCTGATAACCTCTTCCTTCACCACCATTTTAAGAAACGAAACACATCTGAAAATTCAGGACCTACTCCTTCAGAGTCCTGAGTACTCTTAGAGATGATGCTTATGATTGAGTATTTGGGTCATACTCAGCAATCTCAAAGCCCTAAAACTGTTTAAACAAGGGGCTAATGAGACCAACAAATGAAAAAAAATTAGAACAGTGAAAGAGCTGAAACAGTCCCTACTTGTGCATATAATTAACTTCAAAATCTCACTTTCAAAAGAACTAAATTCGACTTTTTAAATTTTGGAAAGAGCTAACCCTAGCAAACTCCTAAGACAGCATCAGGCTTGCAGTGTTTGAGTTCCATAAAGTAAATTAACAACTCAGAGGTATCAATGAAATGCTTTAGCTGGCAGAATACGACAGAAGCTAAGATAGGAGAAGGCACTGATGTGCAAAACATGAGATTCTAACGAGAAGTTTCACTTGCAGATGCAGGAAACTGTTTATTCTCCCTCAGCAGCCAAGTTATTTTACCAATACTGGGCCTCAAAATTACAGAAAGGTTGACAATTACATTGTTATGTCTTAAGTGAATGAACAGCAAAACAAGGTCAAGAGCAATCCTTCTTTTTTAAGCCCCTCTATTAAAAATTCACTATCTAGATGAGAAGATGGTACTATCTGTGAAAAATAAATGCAGCAGTATTTCACTACTTTTTAAGTTTTGCTAGGAAACCATCAAAGACAGCAAGGACTTCTTGTTTAAACAAGTCTGAGTAAGAGGGAGAGAGAGGAAGGAGACTGTAAATAAAGAAATCCATACATAAATACAGACCACCCACCAAAACTGCCATGGTTCTCTGATTCCAAGTACTGTGATTAAAGTATCACCTGATTTTGATTTTACCTGGTGAAGCTAGGCAAAGCAGCTAATAGATGTTCCTTTCTACCAACAGAGGATTTCATTTTAGTGTTGCTACCCTGTAAGTATCAGTCACATATGTTGCTCTGACCTCAGTGAATACCCATTGTAGGCCTCCCACTGCTCCTTCTTTGCACGTTTCACCTCATATATACACATAAGGGGCTACTATGTTCCAGCAAAGACAAATTACCAAGCGAGAAAAGTTTGAGCAATTCAAACACTAATTTCTGGACACTCATGCGGGTTCCTACACATAAATTCCATATTAATCACTGCCTTATAAAAGACTTTGATGTTTTTATTCGGAATAATATCAACATGTTCATACAATGATATGTTGAAATTTCACTGGAAACTTCTTGTTTGTCATTTTGCTATGCAGACTTTGTTTTTAAACTTTCAGTGACTCATTCTGTAGCATGGCAGTAGGCAAAAATAAATTACTTTAGGAAAGGTATATGTAAATTAACTGATTACAGTATCAGTTACAGCTGTTGTCTCCAATATAAGTTCCAAGGGCAACCTGTCACGTTCTGAAGTTGAAGGGTGAAAACAAGAAAAAAAATGAGCAAAATCTGATCAGATAAGAGAGAATTCATATTGGTGGCTCACACTCAACAGCTCAGCAGTGTGATTACAACAAAATGGCCCACCTGTGTTGAATACTTATTTATAAAATGCACTTAGACTGACGTAATTTCTGTAAAGCACAGGTACTACAGAGTGTGATGACCTCCAGTATCCTGTTAGCTGCTGAAGGTACATGTTAAATGTTTGAAATTGGGCCACGGACTTAGGAGACATAAATAACTTCTTCCAGTGGAAGAAGTGATATACTACCAAAAGTATTTCACACATCCAGCTTAGTGCCTACCACGAGAACCTCATGAGGTTCAGCAAAGCCAAGTGCATGGTCCTGCACCTGGGTCCTGCACCTGCACTTGTACCTGATATCCTGGTATCAGCACAGGCTGGGGATGAACAGATGGAGAGGACCAGCCCTCGGGAGACCCTTGGGGCTGCTGGTGGGTGACAGGTTGGACATGACCCAGCCATGAGCACTCACAGCCCAGAAAGCCAAACGTGTCCTGGGCTGCATCCAAAGCAGCGTGGGCAGCAGGGCCAGGGAGGGCCCCTCTGCTCTGCTCTGGTGAGACCCCACCTGGAACTCTGCATCCAGCTCTGGGGTCCCAGCACAGGGGGGACATGGACCTGCTGGAGTGAGTCCAGAGGAGGGTTACAAAGGTAATTAGAGAGATTGAGCACCTCTCCTATGATAAAAGGCTGAGAGAATTAGGATTGCTCGACCTGGAGATTTTCTGGGGGGACCTTACAGCAGCCTCCCCGTACGTAAAGGGGGCTACAAGGAGGCTGGAGAGGGGCTTTTCACAAGGGCATGTAGTGACAAAACAGGGGGAACGGCTTTAAACTGAAAGAGGGTAGGTTTAGATTAGCTATTAGAAAGAAGGGGTTTTTAAAATTTGGATAGGAAAACACTGGGAACAAGTTGCCTAGAGAAGTCTAGTTGAAGATGTCCCTGCTCAGGGGTAGGGGAAGGGGTTGGGCTAGATGACCTTCAAAAGGTCTGTTACAACTCAAGCTATCCTGTGATTCTATAAAATAAAACAATTCACTATCATATGATCTGTAAGAAGAAACATGGAAGTTTTGGCAAATCAGCAGAGGTTAATCCTTCTTATCATTCAAGACTAAGTATCGAGGTTTAGTTGCCCCAAGTATCTGCTAAACAATGCAGAAAGCCAGTGAAGCCTGTACACTCTCTATTATTCACTACCAAATAGCTTACCAAGAAGGAAATGTAAATAAATTATAATGCTTATTAGTAACATAACTGCAATCACAAAGAGTCTACCATTTTACAGTTTAATGCAGGCATACTTAAATCTCTAAAAACAGCAATAATTGCCACATGTATTAGGAAAAATTGCAGCCCTGCTTCCTCTGGGTAGCCATGGGCTCAATGAGAATAAAAGTTAATGG
This sequence comes from Platysteira castanea, assembly GCA_013397175.1. Classification (NCBI taxonomy): domain Eukaryota; kingdom Metazoa; phylum Chordata; class Aves; order Passeriformes; genus Platysteira; species Platysteira castanea. Next base: position 37,493 of record VYXC01000692.1, read on the forward strand.
AGAATCAGGAAAGAGAAGAACAATAACTACTGAAATAGTAGAGTGCTCTATAGTGCTATAAATTGCTTGTGTCAGGGGAGAAACTCCCGAAGCTTTCTTCAGTCTTCACTTTTAGAAGAAATCCTTCTCCAATATCATAAATATTTCATATTTCTGAAGGTATGTTATCACAAACAAATACAAGAACACAGAGAAAGGGAGAGCAAACAATGCATGGTTCAGCACATAAAATTCACATTTTCTCTCTAAGCATCTGGAACTCAAAATTCTTCAAATTTTCTCCAAGTTTGCTAAAATTACTGGGAGTAAGGCAGTAAAAAGTGCTGCAGTAATTATTAATATTAGACATGCATACGTACTGCTGTCATTACACTTGAAGTTTTTAAGAGCAGCAAATTGGACAAACATGAATGAAAGGATGAAGTTACTGCTGAGGAACATTACAGTACACACTACGCTTCAGTCTACTCCTCTTGACTTTAGAATGCAGACCTTTCTGGAAACTTGTTTCTGCTCAGTTACATAGAGCTAGGGTTTTGCACTCAACCCAGCTGTCTTCTTTCAGCTGCTAATAGGATGTGAGAGACTCTGTGCATCAGAAAAGGGAGCAGGAGAATCAAGGGCAGACAGCAGTTGTTACTACCCAGGTCTGTGGTAAACTGCAGTGGTGTACTGGCTCAGTGCACCGCAGCAGCACCAAGACCAGGCGTCAACGCTGCCACCACCAAGGATCATCATCAGACTTCAACAGCACATAAGAACTAACAAAATAGGATATAAACTTACTTGGAGTGAAAATGCTCTTAAAGCTGGAATAGGAATTAAGGCAGCCATAAAGAAAGCAGTAACATTGCTGATAGATGTAAGGGCTACGCTTGCTCCTGTTCGCTTCAAACATTCACCTGTTCTGTCCTGCAAAACAAATGATGTATCTTAAAAGTCAAGTGAATAAAGTGATGTCCTACAAATGAAGGCGTCATCCTACAGATATAACACAGTAGCAGTGAAAAGTTATTACAATTAAATTCTAAATATAAATTTGCATTTGAGAGTATGTGAGAAAACTATATACTAAGTTTACTGTTCAGTAGGAACACAGATGAAGCACTCAAGTTTTTTGAGGGTAGAAAACATCACTAGAGTTGATTCTAGCTTCAGAACACCAAACTAAATGGGTACTGACAATATATCATATACATCTGCAGTTGAGAAGGATGTAATTTTAACCAGTGGAATCACTTGGTGTTCTAATTTTTCAGACAAAATAAGCATGTATTAACAGCATAGAGGCATAACATAGCTACACATCTTGAAAAAATATGTAACAAAACAAACAAAAAGAACACCACGGAGTCTAGGGACCACACACAAAACCCACCAAGAAATCAAGATAAACATATGACCCTTTCCTAACCTCAGGGCTATTATGAAGCAGACAGATTATAGTAGAGTGAGCCTGTACTGCCTGCATGCAAAACCAGCTGGAGAGAGCACATGGAAGACTGCTTGTGCAAAACAAAGTCAGCAAACATACATTAGTTTTAAATGGGATGTACTTTGGATATGAAACTTCGGACAGAGACTAAAAAGACTAATAAAAGTAAAGGATCATACAAGTGCTGACACCTTGGACTTCCTATCAGTTATATGTTATGCTTTATCATGATCAGTTATAAACTTCAGAAAATAAAAGCAAGAGAAAAATATAGAAAATAACTCAGTTTTAGGGCCATAACAAATAAGTAAAGTTAACTGTCTTCCCTCTCTCTTCTCCTTATCTCTTGTGTGTTCTTTTATTAAAATCATTCTATCAGTTACTTGTCAAGACTCCTATTTGAGTTTGTTCCTAAATTTGCATTCACTTTCACTGAAACTTTGGGCAGAATTTAGATTATGGAAATTAGTCTTTATGTAACAACTTACAAATTAAAATTTCAAGACAAAACAAACCTAAGACACTTAACAAACAAACAAACAAACAAACCCCCCCAAAAAAAAACAAACAAAAAAACCCCAACCAAGAATGTGAACATTCCAAAACCTTCTAGGACCACGTGTATTGCTATAATTTCCTATTTTGACAGAAATAAGAATTTCTAGACCCTAGCTATTGAGAAAAAAACCTCTACTGATTAATTCTGGATATGATTATCTGTTCCTATATGAAACTTTTTGTTTTATTTTCCCCCAAATCTCCATTTTGTCATTACCTCAAATGGAATTCTCTTATTCTGTCCTGTTTCACTAAATGCATGTGCCAGAAGGAAAACATCGTCTACACCAACTCCAAGAGCAAGAAAAGGCAAAACCTTGGGGAAGAAACAAAACAAAGCAAAACCCAAATAGGTTGTTTTATGATCTGCCATGCAGCTAGCCATTAAATGGCTAATTAAAGCAACTTTTACATTACACTCCACACAAACCCAAGGGTAAAACGAAAATGAAAAGGATGCAATACAGGTATTAACTTTTATTCTGGAATACAGCTGAGGAACTTAAAGTATACCATTTACAGGTACAAATTCTCACCAGAATAATTCAAGTTTTGGATAGAAAAAGAATTCAAATCATTCAAAATATTTTCAGAATTTGAACATCCTTGTATATTCAGATGTAAAAATAAATCTGCAGCTCCTTAGATAAAACTGGATACCTCCACTCATATTGGGAAACAGGAAAACCAAACAACACAGAATTATACAGACTACATAATACCTGCTTTTCCCTTCAATATCCCTTGGCAGCATGATCATTTAATTTATCACAGTGTAAGCTATGAAATAGGAAAACAGCACAAGTAAAAATCTAGAGCCAAAATATTTTTTCAGCACTTTACTTCTCAAAGATTCACTTGTGTTCATTCAATAACAGAGTACTTGTGATTTAACAGCAGACTTGTGTTTTCTAAATACCTGAGTTGTGGCAGCATTAAAGGAAATTCCAATCAATGAGCACAGGCCCAATCCTGCAGCCACCGAGAGTGCAACCAACAAGACTCCTGCCAGCCCCACAGCACCCTGAGACTTGGCACAGTCCCACCGCAGCATCGTTAAACAGGCATAGGCAAGCTAAGGAGAGGAGCAGGGTGGGGAATTTGGGGGGAAAAAAACCCAAAATATTAGAATGGATCCTTCTCTAACAGCTGTCTCTCCCCACCCAACCTACAGATGCTCACACAGTTTTTAATCAGAATAGACATGTCACAGATGTTACAAAGTGGAACAGGTGAGAAGCCTGAGGTAAAGTTTACAAACTGTAGTTTTTATTTTAAATATTTGTAAAATATTCTGGACTACTAACTGGTAACAGTAAAGCCGATTTTTAAGCCTTGCTCTACTAGCAAAGAAAATCAAATAGATTAATTTTATTACCATTAGTAAGTAGCCACTAGCTACTCTGATAGCACTGACATCAGAAAATGACTTCAAGATGTCATCCAGGGTGGTCGTAGTAAAGGAGAGCACCTTCTGAGTAGAGTTTTGTGCAACACTTTGATGAACAACCTATGAAAACAAAAATAAAACGTTGTGTGAATAAAGAATTTTTCTTTTATTTTAGTCATTTAGTCAAAAGAAGTCATTACCATCTTCTACAGCACACATCTGAAATCAACTCTTTTTGCCTTAATGTTCCTGCTAAAGCCCATGCTCTAGACAGACATTACACTGATGCTACACAAGTGTGTTTTGTGATTTTTTCTGGCAAGCTGCTGATTATGAGACAGAATTTGCACTCTTGGGGAAAGCCTACTGCATGCCCAGCTCATTACAAACATTTAACTTGAATCCCTTCCTGTAACTCCATGATGCAGTACCAGTGTTGCATTTAATCCCAGGCCAGCCATCTCTTTGCCCCTCCCTGCCTGGCCATTTGCAGAGGCCAGAAACAGCACACTGGAGGTCAGGGTTTGGGACACAGAGGCCAGGCATTGTCACACAGCCTCCCCACCTGGGCTGCTGCTGAGAGAGCAACCCACGGCTGGCTAATGTTTTCCAGACACCTTTACAATAACCACACCAGCCAAAAGCTTTTGAATTCCAGCTAGCCCTTTGGTTTCTTCTCAGCCCCAACAAAGCAAAATTGTCCCAGACAGCAAAGAAGTAAAACCTTCATGGCTTCTCATAACTTCTTGGTTATGGGACTAACCAAGCAGCTTCTCACTGGATTAAAAAAAACCCCCAACCAATAAACCCCCAAAAGAACCCTTAAGAACGGGGAGGCAGTGACTCAATTCTGGTTTAAGCATCTTTTTTAAAGAAACACTGTAAAGAACTGTGACAGAAGGCAGTGGATCTTAGTAGGATCCACTTTATAGTGTAGTATCTAAGTTATTTTCAATTTTACCTCAACATACATCCTCTGCCAGGCTTCCAGAATTGCTGCTGCCTTGTCCTCATTCCAGTTGATATGTGAAACATATTCATACCCCTTGAAATGCTCATACATTTGCTTAGGGGTCATTAACTGAAACATGGTTTGCAAAGCCTGGGCACTGTGACATGGAGAGAAGAGAGAGGAGAAAGAGGCATAAACTGAGCATTTTCAGGAAAATATTTTCATGGCATGAAGTCCCAAACACAAATCTAAAAGCAGCTTGCTTGAGTTCTTGATTTTATAGGGCACGTACTTGTATTAAAATTGAACAGGGTATAATTATTCTACTGTGTATCTGGTGCAGCTGTACTGCTCCATGCAAGTATTGAGGCTAAGTCTGCTTTCACTGAAGTTAATAAGAGTTTTGACATTATTTTCAGCAGGATCAGTTTCAGGAGAAAAGAATATAACCCTACAAATCTGTTATAAAGATCATGCTTGACAGATTGCTGTGAGGATGCCACAGGAACAGTTATTTCTATGAGGTCTTGTAAATGCTGTTGGCAAATGTCATTTGAACACCTTGGTCTTTTTCATCCCTTGAAGACAAGTGGTAGTTAAGCTTCTCTTGCCTCCTGAGTTGTGTGGAGTACACAAAGGCAATCCATCCTGAATTTGCACAATATGCAACTGCATCTAACAATTTCAGAAGCTCTTATTAACTAGAAGGAACCATTTTATTTTTCACTAGAAGTGCCTTATTTGTCTACTTCTTGAAAGACTTACCAATGTATTGTGTGAATGCTAAACAGGTTAAAAGTTCTCTGGAAAAATTATGCTTCATTTTGTTTAGTGTGGCCTGCATTTTTCAGAAGAGTTAAATTACAGGTTTTTTCCCCCTACTAAAGTCCAGTGTTCCATGTCTTCATTCAGAAGTCTAAAACAAAGGGGTTTGTTTTACCACTCAAAGCTGTATTAACAATACAGGGACATAAAAATAGACTATTCTCTGTGTTTACCCTGAATAAAATTTTCAGTGGATATTTTGGAATTCTGAGAGAAGTCAAATGAATGAGCACATTACTCACATTATTTTTTTCCCCTTTTTCCTTTGATCATATTGCAAAATGTGATCAAAGTTGTTCAGTGCTTTCTAAACAACAAAGCTGCCAGTAAGAAGCTTTCTTTCTGAGCAACATACACTATCATTCTGAGGTTAGAAGCAGGAAACTATGACACCACCTTAAGTTTAAACAACTGCCTAGGCATTCTTTTAAATTCTGCTCTCTTGAGACATGTCACCCTAAAGCAAAATTTATAATACACATAAAGGGCAATAGACTTTGTATCATCCTCCTATTGTGCCCCAAAAAATGAACTCTAAGAAATTAAAACTGACATTTTCTTTAAATATTTTTTTACCTGACAAGTTTACCAGAACTATTCTTGACTGTACCACCTATAATCAATTCCTCCTGCCAATACATGTATTTTCTTGACAGTCCATAGCATCCACCACTCAAAACAAGGGCTACATCAAGAGGCTAGAAAAAGTAATAAAGAATCAATTAATAGGTTTCATAACTTTAGACAAACTCATACCTGAATTCAGCACCCAGCAAACTAGGGTCATGGATATTAAAGACCATTTGGGTAGTCTACTAAAAGAAATGCATTCAACAAATCAAGTTGAAGATATCACCCAGATGCTTGCTGACCAGATGGCAATTTCTCTGAAGTCTAATGTGACTGATAAAGGGATATATAAATTCAAGGCCCATGGCTTCAAAGTCACCACAAAAATCAACAAAACTGGTGCTACTTGAGGCAAGGCTTTGCAGCGTGGCATGGGTGTGCAGCAGCAGCTGTGTTCCAGCAGTGGCTATTGTCTGTCTGAGGCACTGGCTCGCTGAAACCGCAGTGCCACAGCCACAGCGGAGCTGACAACTGCACTTTCACTCAGCATTAAGCACTGCAGCACACAACGAGGCAAAATCCATGACCATGAGCTAAAAGCAGGTAACAGGACCAGAAAAGTGACATCATGCAAGAATACAAATTATATTGCTTAGAAGAAAATGGTACTTTCTTCTCTTCTATTTGACCTTCCCCACCCCCCAGCCTCCCTTGAAAAGACATGCACAAGGACAAGCAAACTTACTTTGGTGGAATTTTTATTGGGGGCTGTGATTGGGCAATCAGGATCAGCAGGATTCAGACAAGGTCGATCCATATAACCATGACCAACCTCTGCTTTTTTCAGCATTTCTTCCCAGCCCTCTACTTGGTAATTTATTTTTTTTAACTCTTCTAAGAATTCTAAGGGGTCAAAGTTGATCCACTGCAAAGGAGGCTTCCCTCTATAAGAGCAACCAGGAGAAAAAGAGACAGAAAAAAGACAAAAGAAGGTCTGAAGTAAACATACTTTAAAATTCGTATTTGAACAAATAACTGAGTTATTTTCTGCTACAAACCTTTTCTGGTAAGGTTGTTTCATAAAATGTAAGGCATGTTTTAATTAGATTTGTTTATGTACTTTTCTTGCAGCCCCGTTGTAATTTTAACAAAAATACTTGGTTCTTACAAAGTTATCTTATAAAACCGGTTAAAAATACCTTCACTTACAAACAAAGCAAAACAAACCATCAAGAACCTAAATAACAAAAAAGCAGCCAACTGCTGCTTCAGAGAACTAGGGGGGAGGGGAGAGGGATAGAAGAGAGGGGGCTGAGGAAAGAAAGCCTTTCTCATAGTATCAGATTACTTCTTGCTAGTCTAATAATCATCTTGCAAATGTAATCAATCAATATAACTGATCTTTGTTTATCTGTAACAATACTGTGCTCCTTCAAATGCCCTGGCAGCTTGACTATCAACCCTCAAGCCTTCCTGCTACCATGGCTGTCACCACTATCACTGTCACGTCTCCCACCCCCCACTTCTGAATTTGTGATGTTGACAGACTAGAAAGGCTTTTGACTGCCTTATTCTGTGGTTCAAACCACACTGTAGCTGCTTAACCAGGCTTAAGTCATTATTCCGAATCTCCCAACCAGAAAACACAAACCCCCTTATTTCCCCATCTAAAACTGTACACTAAAGGTTAGGAGATGGCCATTGCAAATTGCTTTTGCAGAGACATGCAAACCAGGACAGAAACAATAACTCAAATGCTAACTCTTGCATAATTAACAGAAAATGCCTGCACAGATTAACAATTAACTATTTAAAGAATTCAGGGCATCTAATATCACACTTGTAAACTGTGAGAAACCACCCATAAAAGATACTATATGGTTTCTTTAATGATCTCTGAAGCAAAGGATTTGTTCTTTATTCCTTAGGAAGACTTGGGAATTAACCCGAGACATTTTCTTAGGTCTAAAATTCCCAGCCAATGTTTTTGTATTTTATGGGGGAAAAAAATCCACCAGAAAAAAGTTTGCTTCAGGAAAAGAAAAGCAAAGCATAAAATTCTTAAAACTTCAGTTCAGAATTTACACTTTAATTTGCATGTTAGCAGCACAGGAAAAATAACAGAGGATTTAAATTGAGGTTTACAAATAATCTTGTAGAAACAGGTAAATCTTGTGTTAAATGAAAAAAAAAGCATATTTTTTATTTGGAGACACTATACTTTATACTTCATTTTTCCTGTTAAGTCAGAATCTGAATAAACAGTGGAAATGCAACTGAAAAGTTGTACACAGTTATACGATTAAAAACAGCCACAAAGTTATAAAAAAAATCCTTACAATAGATAGGCAGTTCCTGACTGTAGCTTTGCTCCCTCCCAGAAGCAGTCCAAAGGAGTGATAATTAAGCAAGGATAAAGATATTCTATGATCTGTCAAAATCAGAAAGAGGAAAAACACAGTCACTAGAATATAATCAAAGCAGCACAAGCTGAATCATGAAAATACACAAACCTTGTCATTACATGCCTGCTACACATACCTGGTCCATGTAACCTGCTTCTGTGATGAGTTCTCCTGATTTGTAACACAAATGTTCCAATTTCCACTGTCTGTAAGAAATATGAAGGACAAATATTTTCTTCTTCCACAATTACTGAGAAGTCATTTTGAAAATGTAACAGACATTTAAAACTGTAACTCATATACACATACTGACCTCAAGCAGCAAATTAATTAAGGCAAATGTTATTAAAAAATAGACATAGATGACCTCACAAAAAAAAGAAAGAAAAAAAAGGAAAAAAAGCAAAGGCCTTTCTTTTGTCATTACAAAGTAGACCTTTGTTTCAATTGTTTTCATAATCTCTGTAAAACTCATTCAAAATAAGGGAGGTGCATTTGCACGTACAGCCTCGTCAATACATGTTAATGGGACAGAAATACATCTTGTATGAATGAGACTGCTTGTCACTTAAGATATCACTCAGTGACACAAGTAAGAGAAAAGCCACCTCCAGCTCAGAGGACTCAAATATACCCAGCTGACCAAGACATGCAGAAGAAAATAAACCATTAAGATTTCTGCCTTCCTACTTCAGTTATATTACAACTTTCACTACCATGACTTCTAATGACTTAGACGGGGCAGGAGGTGCATAAAAGATAATTGGAGCCTTAGCATTAGCTCATGGAGGAACCAGCTGGGTGTGCTGAGAAGATCTGCTGAAAGAAGGGAGCTTTGTGCCTCACAGGCAGGACTCCTAGGCACATCACTGCGTAAGTAGTAACCCTGGAAGAACTATTTTTCAGGGAGACATCCTAGCCCCGTGCTGGTACCTTCCTAAGGTGCACCAGTATTATTTTTCTGTTGGACAACACACAACTCCCAACCTCCAGTGTGGGGCCACAGACACTCTTTAAGGCATACTATCTTGCCTATATTATTAAGCAGCTCTTATTCCACCTGCTGACATTTCCAACACATCTGCATTTCTCTTTACATCCGAACTATTGGAAGAACACTAACCTGTGCCACTACTCACAGTCATTATATACCTTATTATGATATTAGCAAGTGAATTCAACTCTAATATGGAAGGATTTTCAATGCTAGGAATCCCATCCATGAGGTTCTATGTTTAAGATCACAGACATCATTGCTTTACCAAAAGAGCTGCTGCATGCTGTAGCACAGCTCACATGTGTACTCTCTCAGAATCTCTTCCACCACCATTTACCCCATCTTACTTGTTAAATGCCAACTTATCACTGCTATCATGCCACAATGACATGAGAAACCAAAGACACACAAATCAAAACAGCCCTAAGGGAAAGGCTCAGAAGTGCTAACCATTTAAAAACACATTGAGGAAAGCTATGTGTCCATTTTTCAGCTGCTACAGATGATCAAGAAAACTTTTGATTTTCCCCTCACCTGTTGTACATATAGACATGTACTCTGCTGGCCTGAAGTGCAGAGTCAAGGTGCTGTCGGAGCGCTTCTGTTGTTAGTACATTAGCACCATCTTCCTGTGGAGTCTGGATCATGAGCTGGGGGTTGAACATGGCCTCTTCTCCAATCTTCTGCCGTGTGTAATTTAACTCCCGACTCACTCGTCCACCAACTGATGGATAAATATTAAGCACTTTGTATTAGCCAGTACCTGCTTATTCTGCATTCCCTTGATGAGCACTCTCCAGACAAAAAACCCTGACTATGTGCAGGGCCTATTCTTCCTCAAACTGATCACAGTGTAACTCTAAAACTAGGACAGCTTTTAGTATCTCTGAAAAAAACCCCCACATCCCTCATAACAATACCTTTACTGCTGCTGTACTGAAACATTGATGCATAAACCATACCCTCTGTCATTTCTACATTATAACAAATATCCCATGTGTAAAAATTAAAAAGGAAGAAAAAAGGAAAACCTTTACCTGGCAGACCAGAAGAAATACTGTTACAATTTCTTACACTTGTATAAACAGTCTGCTCCAAAAGCACATTTCAAGATAAATGGCTTTAATTTACACTCTTCTATTAAATAATTTGGCAGAGATAGAAGGCAAATGTTTCTCTTTGGTTAAAAAAAAGGGGGGGAGGAGGGAAAGAGTAAGTGAGCAGAAGTATTTCTTTCAGCCTTAAATAAAAAAAGAAAAAATGCCAAGTTTATATAAAGAGATGCAGTTTGAGTGTAGCAGAAAGGTCTGCCTACAGCTAATTTACCCCAGTGGCCCAGTACCTGGCTTCACACACCGTGATGCAGGAGATTGTTCATGTACAACATCTGTTTCTAAACCCACACGAGCTGAAGAGTGTGCTCCATATTAAAACATGGTTGGGGGGGTG
>VYXC01000692.1:75416-101948 GCA_013397175.1 Platysteira castanea
CTCCCTGTGGTCTGGAGGGATTTTTTTTTAAGCATACACAAGAGATTAATTACTGCAGAGATCTAATTGGTCTTGTTTCTGGGATGGGTGTGTGTATGTATGTTGGGGGTTTTTCCCCTCAAGGAAGAAATGTCAGTGTAAAAGTCTCCACTTGGGTGGTCAGAGCAGTGGCTGCCCCCAGTCTGCCTCATAGCTGATGACTGCATGCTACATTCCTGGCAGTAACGTTGTTCCTAATCAATCTGCCCTTATTTACATTTGTAAGCACTGTGGACTGTGATATGCGTGCTCTGAGTGTGCGACTGCTCCTCCACACCAAGGGCTATCTTCATCTTCAGCAACTCGAAGGAATCTCCCAGATTTCTTATCTAGGACGTGCTCTGTGGTGAAGGCCTGGGAAGGTGTCTCCTTATATAGACGGGCTGCAGTCTACAACCATTCATACGTGTTCTTTTCAATGCACAGACAGCCCAGGCTGGTGTACAAGAATTTCAGCCTTGACTTTAGTCGTAGTGGCTTCCTTTTATAATGCTCTGCCTCTTACCTATGTTCCCTTTGTGTTCATAACCCCCGATACTGCAGAGGTTCACACTTCCTCCTGCCAGGGTGAGGGATCAATCCAATAGAGGTTAACAATGGGTAACAGGTATTTACAGAGATTTTACTTTAACACATTTTTTCCAGGTTGCTCTTCGCCTACAGACACCCATCAAAAGCATTTGCACTGCTGGAGCATCTGATTACCCTAATAAAGAAAAGACAGAAATGAAGCGCAGTTTGAAGGCACTTCTGAGTTCCTTTTGCACTGTTTACAAGAGAGCTGACCATAGGACAAGACCGACTTGTGGGAAAATAATCACATTTTTTCTGTTCCCTCGAATTTTTGTGTCTCACACAGGTTTCCATCTCACGAGTGCACAGGTCTACCTTGGTCCTGTGCTCCACCCGCACACCTGATTCTGGCTTTGACAGAAGATCACAGTCCCTGGGTTTTGCAGGACAGCCTGAGCCTCCCTCTCCTTTTCCACTGGCAGTGCCGTGCTGGCCACCGGGCCGGCGGGGGTTGCCGTCGGGGGGCGGCGGCGCGCAGCGGGGAGCCGCTCCGCAGGGCAGCGCCGCCGCGCAGCGCCCGCGCTTGGGGGAGAAGGCGGGCGGCCTCTCCCCCTCCTCAGCCCTGGAAGAAAGGGAACTGCTCGAGCCAACTTGTCAAAATAATGCGGCTAATTACCCCTGATCTCCTTTAATGGAAAGCTGCTCTGCACGCCACAAAGGAGCAAATGAGGGATCTACAGCACCAACCCAGGAGCGCTGGCATTTTCTTCTGTGGAGGGCTGCGGGAAAATGTGCCTCCAGAGGAGTCTCCGAGGCTTCTGGGCTCTTTCCGCGCAGCAGGGGACTCCCAGAGGAGGACCAGAGCGCATGGAGAGCTGCGGAGGACAGTGGATGGAGCAACAGCCCACTCCCTCCAAAATCACGAGGATATCCCAGCCCTAGCAGACCTGGTCATATTCCACGAGGGGCTTTACATCTGTAAACCTAAGTAATCTTCAAAACAGATTCTTTTCCTGGCGAAATTCCTTGCCACTTGCAGGACATTATTGTGCCTTGAGAGGGGAAAGTTACACGAAACCTTTTTTACCCAGCCTGGACAACACCGGGTCTGTGTAAAGGTAGAGCTCAAGTTTTGCATGTGCCAGAAGGCAGGGCATTCACTTCCATGATCTCTGCCATTGGGCCTTGCAGAAAAACAAGCTGAGTGACACAATCTCTTTGACCCACTGCTGGAGCAACAAATTTATTAGAGATATAGGCGTGAGAAATGAAAAGGAAGTAAAACAATTCAGGCTCATTGTATGTCTTTCTTTCATACTGCTAATCCGGTTTACACATCACGCCTACATGTCTCAATAGGGCTTTATACACTGTGGCAAAGGCAGAACAAAATAAAAGGTGCGCGTGTGAGTGTGTGCATGTGTGTGCATGTGCGTGTGAAATAAGGATAAAAACAGAGAAGCCTAAGACATTTTAATTCAGAGTGGGCTGCCAGTTTTATATCTATAGGCTTTTTAAAAGCAAATAGACTTTAAAAGATTCCTTCTCCTCCCCCTCCCTCCTCAGCCCTAATATTTCTAAACAACACTACCTGCTGTCCAGATACAATGTCATATTATAATCCAGACACATCCCCTAGTAGCTGTAACCAGAAACTCAGTACACCTATGAGACTGATCCCGAAAGAAGGTGAGACTCTCTAACCACAGCTGGTAGATGCTATCTGATTAGGAGCTGTGAAATACCCACCTTGGCTCCAGCACTCCTTTTAAAACCATCCAACGACACCAGATGCCTCCCCACTCCCCTCCGCGCTTTTGCCTCTCCCAGGTCTACCTGCCAAAGTGGGGCTAAGGCAGCCCCACTGCCCTCCCCCACGGCGAGGGAAACATCTGTCACTGGACATCCCCCCAGACTCCAGTCCCCTACAAGCAGTGGGACAGCACGCACGAGACCAGTGACAGCAGCGCTGTACCGGTCCTGATGGTGCCCGGTAGCAGCCACAGGCAGAACCCAGTCCTGAAGACGGAGGCTGAAGTCAGTGTTGACTTCAAGCTAGGGCGGCCCCTGTCCTGTAGAGCCTAGTCCCAGTGAAGTTTCTGCTCCCCGTGAGGCAGCTTGTTCGGACCAAAGCTCACACAGGTGTGAAATGCAGAGACCAGGGACTCGTTTGCCGTCCTCTGCGGGACTGCAGTCACCTCAGGAGCCACCTCCCATCAGCGGCGAGTACCCCCCGCGCATCCTTACCGCTGCTCAGAGGCACCGCACCGCCAAACCGGGCGAGAGGGAGCAGCGCCTGGCCCCGGGGGAGCCCTGCCGCCCCTGCTCACGCCGAGCCCCCGCCACACCCCGTCCGCTGTGCCCCGAGCTGCCGTCTCCGCTCGGGCCGCACCCGGTGCCCGGTCGGTAGCCCTGGCCCCCGACGGCGAGAGGGAGGCTCCCCCGCCCCCTCCGTCAGCTCCGGGCCCCGGCGAGGGCCCGCGCAGCCCCTCCGACACCGCCCCGGGCCCGGGCCCTGCCCCGCGGCCCCCGGCCCGCTGCCGCTCCGCCGAAGGGAAGACACCTACCATCACTGCCCTTGCAGGAGCCGCTGGGGGAGAGCCGTGCTGGAGGTCTGGGTGCGCCCTCATTCACTGGTACTGGCGGCTTAAATGGAACATCAGTGATGTCTTCCTCTCTCTTTCTGTTTCTTTCTTTCTTTCTTTCTTTCTCTTTTTTCTTTCTTTCTTTCTTTCTCTTTTTTCTTTCTTTCTTTCCCCTTTTAGTTCATCTTTTCCTTCCTTCCTTCCTTGCTTGCTTCCTTCCTTCCTTCCTTCTTCCTTCCTTCCTTCCTTCCTTTTTTTACACCTAAGGAACTGAAAATGTAAAAAAACAACCCTCCTAGGTTGCAGACATTCTGCCGAGTGCTGGAAAGCCTCACAATTACATGCCTGTTTCTATTAAGCAGCTCCATCGTCCTCTATGTGGGTGGTCTGGCTCTCAATAGGCAGGACCTGACAGGGTCACGTGACGGACCCGCGAGCGTTGCCCCTTTACAATAAACTTTAGGAAAAAAAGCGAAGGAAGGAAGGACGGAGAGCCCCGCACCACTGCCCCCGCCCCGCTGCTCCCCCCCGGAGCACAGCACACCAGAGCGCACGGGTCTCCGTCAGCCTCTGCCTCCTCTCCCTTCTCCCACCTTGGGTGTCGAGGGGAGGAAGAGTGTGAAAGGTACCAGGTGGTAGAATGTGGTTTCCTTGTCAGAAGAAATACAGAGTTGGATGGGTACAGAGAGGCTAGGGAAGAAGTTTCCTTGTGGCTGCTGAGCACTGCAGACTACACCTGATTTAGTATGTTTGTTTCTAAAAGATTTATCCCTGTCCTCCTCATTTTTGGTAGAATCCACTAGGTAGTCATCTTTCAGGTGAAGCAGTGAAATGCAAGAAGTTACCACCACTGAATAATTCCTGAACATTACTGGGGAAGACCACAGTGACTTTCTTTTTAAAAGCACCATTTTCTCGAATAGTTACAAGCAGGATATACAAGCAGAAATTTACTACTAGTTTTTTAGGAGCTTGTGGTGGCTGGTATTGTTACAGGATCCGGGATGAGTATTGTCAAGTGTTGCTCCCGAATTAGGGCACATTGCAAGGAATAAATGACCTGTCTTGGAAGACCTATCACTCATTGTTTATGGATGATCCTTTTCCTCTAGTCAGTCACATTTGATTTATTATTGGATTTAGAATCTCCAGAATGTATTTTGAGAATAAAATATATTCTGTGCCACTGTAGTCCTGCGTGCAAGTTGCCCAGATAATTCTGTTTGTGTTATGTTTTGAAAATGTGCTTCATAATTGGGTGCAGTGATTTCACATTACTTTTTTGAATACTCCAAGCCATATTTCATCTATACTACTCTATTGTTGGAGAATTCCACTAATAGAAAATAATGTGTATGTTACAGTCGTATTCATTATCAACAATATAAAAACATTGTATAAGAAAAACTGCTAGGAAACATCTTACAATCCAATTGCATTAAGCAACCTATACTCCATATATATTATCTGTGTAAACTCAGGCTGGGGATCAAAACAATGAGTACGAGGGATGGCTTCTTTTTCCTGCAAAACTTATTTTCGCATGACAGGGCTTGTGTCAATGACAAAGAGTTGGAAGAGCATGGGAAAAGACATTTTACAGAATTTTTAAAACATACATGGAAAACATGGGAGGGAAAGGAGACTGAGAAAAGCACACCCAAGCTGACTTTGCTACTGAAGACCAGACATCCTCCCTCTAAGCAGCACTATGCTTCAGTGCTTCAGTTTCATCCTGTTTTATTCCCCTTTGCTCCTATATGGATAAAGACCATGTTTCAATCCAATTTTGTATTTTCCTTCTGAAGCCATTGTTGAAGGTCTTCAGCTAAAGCCATTTTGTCTATAACTATGGATGGTTCTGCCAAGAAAACCACTCTGAACATGTAACAGGGCCATCTTGTCAATAACCATGTGTTGCACCTCTGTTTGCGACACAATTAAGACAGCTAGCTAGCTAAGATTAGGAGAACTGTCTCTGTCCAGAGAGCCTCATGCCTGGACAACTGAGTCTTGTACCAAGCATCTGCAGATCTGATCTAAAGTGAAACAAGTTTCTGAGATTTTTTTTTTTNGAAAAGAGTCCCTTATTACTCCAGTCCTGACCCTCACTATCAAGAAAATGAGTGTCACGTCCTCATCACCCAGCACTTTAAAAGTCACATGGTTTTCAGACATAAGCATGTTCATCTCTGAAGGAGAAAGAGAAGGGAGACACTGACTACTTTGTTTTCATTTGTTACCGAGAGGAAGTGCAGCTATCAATACAAGTCTGGTAGTGCTTTGCTACTTGTATCATGTGTATCACGCAGATGCCTGGTGGTACAAGAAACCCTATGAAAAGAGATGTTCGAATGGCAGAAAACCCTACTACCAGAAGTGTTAGATCATTCACTCCATCCTTTTTCTGAAGATAGGGTTGGTTCCTATGATACTCCTGGAGGATGGTTGCCCAGTCTGGCCTTTAAAGTCTCATTCCACAGTTTTTCTGCTCAAACAGTAGGGAGTCTGGTTCTGGCTGATGGAAAGGTATTACTATTTTCCCAGTGTCTAACCCAAATTTCCACTTCTATAGTTTAGACATGTTGCTTCCTTTCCTTTTTAACATTGATGATAAAAGATATTTCCTTTCTCATTACATAAAAAAAAGAAAATTAGATTACCCATGTCTTTCTTCAATCTTTACTCTCTAGGCAATTCATTCTACCTTCCTCCACGAGCATATTTTCTAAAGCCCTAATGAGTGTTACCAGTCTCTCCATGATGCTCCACAGCTGGTTCCAATGTTCTGGTATCAAGGCTCACACACGGAGCTTCTCCCAGTGGACCCTAGTGTGGAATTCACCTTATTTGTAGGTGTGGCACTTTTTTGCTTGTGCTCAGGATAGAAGTCACTATAATCCCCAGATCCCTTTCTACATTATCCTTCCCTGAAGTCTTCTCTTTAGGCATGTCAGTGGAAAACACTTCTATTACACCTCTATATATGCTATTCAGCTTTTATGAAATACCATTATTTTCTTATCTGCTTCTTCTTGGTATCATAGTGCAATTAAATAAGTATTCCAGTAAAAGTTCAGTCATCATTAATGAATATATTAACACTGTACCTCCACTGGGCCTTTTCAGAAAAAAAATATGCTTGTTAATCTTGCAAGTGAACTCAAAATTCACTGATTTAATTGAAAAATATTGCTGAAAAGCTTTTGATGGAAAGTGTTTCAAAGATTACTAAGTTTCAGAGCTCAGGTGCTGGAAGTTAGCCCATCTTTTGTAAGACTTCGACAGTATATCATTCACATGGCTAATTCATTGACTAAGACTGACAGTTTACTGCAGAAAGTGACATCAAGGATTACAAGACCCAATGTCACACCAAGGATTCCTACCATACCAACAGAAATGTAGATCTGAAGAAAACTCCACAGAAAGTAAAGAAGTGCATCATCAAGCTGCATTCTCAGGCCATCCCTGGCTTGAAAAGAGCTTGATAAACCTGAGAAACCCCTTAGGTTACCCCTGGGCTAATGGCCATCCCTGGCCTAAGAAGTTTCTTATGTTTATTGGTGTAATTAACTTAGCACATACAGTTTCTGGTGTGTTCATACAGGAAACACAGAGAAAATCCAAGAAGGCAGAAGATAAGCAGGTCTTCTGTATGGTCTCTTCTCCGTCAGTCTCAAAGCTGGAGTTGTGAAGTTTCATGTGTGTGTGCCACTGCATGTGACCTTTTGTTGATCCTGTACATCGTCCTGAACATGGTGCAAAACATCTCCATGGGACCAAAGATTTCATGTGGTGCATAAAACTGACAGAAGCAGCCCCACATGTCTGAGTGGTTGACGGGAATTTATCTGGGTCTGAGAAACAGAGTCACACCTTGTACCTACTGAAACCGTGGTGATTAATGAGAGGATTGATGGTTAGGAGAAGGTGTTGAAGTGTGTACCAGTCTGTAAGCATCCTGTTTCTACTGCAGCATTTCCCAGTTCCATACCTCTCTATGGGAGAGAAAGTGACACCTCATCCAAGAGAGTCTTGGAATTTGCTGAAAAATCCCCCAGGAACATGAGCACTAGTGGCCTTGGTAAGCTACGGGACTCTGCTAGGGTTTTGCTGACAAGTTGTTCCTACCTGTCTGCCACATGAGGAAGTGTTACTAGAAGGGGTAGACAACCTGCTCTTCTCCTTGTAATGCTTCCTAGAACATTAATGGTCACCAGGACTGAGGTGATTTCCTATGCTATTAACCATATTTGACTCCAGTTTTAAAATAGAGTGATAGTCATGTTGGGATGTTGGGGTCACATGTGCTAAAGACATGCCCAAGGGTGGTTTGGTAAGTTATGGTGATTTTTTTTTAAATAAACTGGGACAAGTGGAATAGTTGGGAATCTAGGCAAAGCCATTGGTACACAAGTCTTCAGCTCTGAAAAAGAAACAATGAATTTCAAAGTTACGTGCATGTTAGGAATGGTGACCATGAATTTAATTATTCTGAGTTTAATTAGAAATGAGAGGAAAGGTATTTGACCCTCTGGAACAGAAAGGAGTTAAGAGGTGTTATCTCCTAATATAGTTGAGAAACAGGAATTTATTGCCTAGGGAGCACACAGCAGTTTTTGGAAGAAGCTGGAGGAGAAAACCGAAGAGGGTCTTTTATGCATCTTATATACATGCTTAAGTATGCCCTAAACCTGCTAAAGAATCCAGGATTTCTAGTGTCTTCCCTTTTTATGAGTTTCAGCTCCCAAGTGCATATTTTGAAGGGAGTTTTTAATAACTGAAGGGCTTGTGCACTGAAAAGCTATCCTTTTCTCTCCAGCTGTACAAGCTGGACTAATAAAAGACACTATCTCCGCCTTCACATCTCATTTTAGCAAACTAGTAGCTCAGCTACAAGCAAGTCCAGTGTTTCTGAAAGCCAAACTGCCCATGAGGAAGCCTAACTTTTTTCTCTTCACGTTTTTAGGTGCTTGTCTATAGAGGTCAGGACAGAAATCTGCCATGTCCTTTGCTGATGTGTTTAAGCCCTGAGGCGTAAGAACAGTTTGGCTGCTCTTGACATTTTATCTTAGCTAGGTTAGCTATAGAGTTTTTCTCCCCAGATAAATGGCAGCTATGTGACACAGTATCATGATGAAGCTGTATTTTGTATGGTTTCTTTGCCTTTTCATTTTGTCAAGTACTTTCATGTTCCACTGGGGGAAGAGCAGCCAATTAGCCTTCTCTACTATATTTAATGAGACTGGGTAAAAATACTGCATTGTAAATTGCAACCCAAGACACTCTTGTGGTAGAGTATATTTCCTCTTAAATAACAATGGAAAAATGTTGCCTTTTATTTTGTAAAGCAGGGAAGGAATGCACGGAGCAATTCTTTCCCTCTTTGTCCAAGAATCATGCATCACAATACATTTTTAACATTTATTTTATCAGTTTCGTTTTCTTTATTAATGATATTATTTCATATACTGTAAAGTAAATGTGTAAATGAAATCTTAGCACTCACTATCCTATTACATTAAGTAAATCTTTGCTCAATGTGAAACTTAATAAAAACATCTGCATTAGTGATGTTCAGTGATGTGTTATTGAGAATTCTGTACTCATCTGCAACAAACTGTTTGGACAAACATTCTAGCATTCACGACTTAAAGACACACTCATGAGTGTTTATGAATCTATGTTTAATATTTACTCATGTTTCTGTATATTGTCTTTGTTGCTACTAGTGCCACTGTGCTTTATTTTGAAAAAGCATGATTTTGTTCTCTGGACAGGTGGCTGGAGCTCTGCAAATGGCGATCTCCAGCTTGTACTGGCTTGTACTTGTACTTGATTTCCAGCTTGTACAGTGATAACAGCTCTTCTGGTTCACTGATGACCTATGACTAACATTCTCTTTTCATGCACAGTGTTCTTGATTTTGGGAAATGCTTGATTTCTTCCACTTCACATGCTGCCAAGGGCTACTCTGCAAACAAACAAGAATCCACTTAAAAATCTTTGGACCTTACATAGAAAAGTTGAGTGGTCATATCCAGGTAGAATTCATGCTTCTAAAATACCCTTGTAGTGGTAATTTTTTGTGCAATAATTCAGTTGCAAACTGAGTCTACATGATATTTGGATGGAAGAGTTTAGAGAAATGCAGCCTGTTAGAATCATGGGCTTATTTCCAACCCTGTTGACTTCCCTGAGAGTTAATTGCTCTTGAATAACATAGTACTGTTGAGTTATTCAACAGAACTCTTCCATCTGTGTGTCTTAGTATTATGAGGTAGTTAAAGAGTTCATTGCTGTTTTCAAAAGTAATAAAGCTACACATTCTGACCTGCTCGTGGATCCTGCAAGAGTCACAATTCAGAATGTTGTCTTTTATTTTTCTTATTCTTCTTATATTTTATTTGGGGTTTGGGGTTGGAGGTTTTTTTATGGAGTTTTGGGGTTTTTTTGCAAACCAGGTGCCTGTCTGCTGCCTAAATGTCCTATATAGAAGCTGTGTGGACTGAATGACACCAGGTGACATTTTAAGCCACTATTCAGTGCATTGCGCTGAATGGTACTTTGAAAACTATCTTTGTCTGCCGACCTACATAAAATCATTAAAATTTCTAAACTTTATTTTCTTGGCATGTTACTTCAAAAGAATGCTTTAGAACATGAATTGCTTTAGATAATTAAAGAGAAATGTAAACGCCTTTTGGCATACTGCCACATATTATAGCTTTGCTTACAGGAAATAAATTTCATTCTCAGAATTTACTTTTTTTAAAATTCTGCTGTTAATTGGAAAGTACCATGGCCTAAAATACTGTCAACCATCAGAGAAAGGTTGACAAAATTAGACAATCTGAAGAAACAGGTTGCCACCTCTTGTAGTGTGACATCAAGAGGAAAGCTTATGCTTTGGTTAAGGTGATTGCTGTCAGCACCACAGAGCTTCGAAGGTGAGAATAACTGTGATAGTGGGAATGGGGGAATCCAACCCACCAGGTATAATGAAGTCTGTATATTTCTATGGGTGCTAAGTGTCTTTTGAGTTGAGATTACAACAGCTTGATATCAAAGTCTGTGCAGTTCCTGTGGCTTAGAGAAACCAAACTCCCCCCTATCCTCCCCACTCTTACCACCCCTGACTTTGTCATTAGGAAATGCCACTGGAAAGCAAACAAAAGAATGGTGTCTCATTAGTGGTAGATGTCAGGGAACCACATTTTCTTTGGCTTTGTTGACACATTGCTTTCTTAAAAGTAATCACCTTCAGCTATAATGGATTACTCCACCAGGAGGAAAACTAATCCTCCTCTTCAGCTGCCAATCAGGGCTGAAGAATGTTCCAAGAATTCCACAAGATGACACTCTTAGCAAAATAAGAGTAGTTTGGGAAATTCTTTACCTTGGTTGCCTTGTGAGGCAGTAATGATTTACAGGAGTTTCATATTGCTCTGGAGCTGTTACTGAGATTTCAGCACCTGCATCATAACAGCAACTCAGTTTTTTTCTTCTTTCATTAAGGAATACGCTGTTGACCCACAAACTGAGCAAAGCTGTCATGGAAGTTATGTATGTATCACTAGGGAGTAATTGTTAACTCTTGCTATGTAATAAATGTCTGTTTGGAACAGGCTTTTCTTATATGAAAAAGAAAAGTAGTAAATACACGAGCTAAAATGCATTCAAATCTAGAATTCTTGATATTTCATTCTTAGCTGCTACGGTAGGCAGCAGCCCCCTTGGCTGCTTGAATCACTCTGATATTTGTATGAGATCAAAAGGAAGCTGTTCTGAACCTGTGTTTTCTAATATTAGTTGTTTATGAAGAAAAAAAAGTAAATATATAATACTCCTTATTTTTCTTCTACAATACCTAAGAAACATGAATACTACAGTAGTAAGGCTGAGTTCAGTTGGCATATAAGTCTTCAGAGGACATTATGTAGATCCATACTATGGGGAAGGAATTCAAGCCATTAAGAGTTCTTGTTGTAACCTGGTGGGCAAATGGTGGTTAGGTGAAGAATCTTTAGCTTTCAGACACTGGTTTGAACAAACATCTTAGCGTTTAGGTACTAAATTGAGGTGTAGGATAAGGACTTTCTTACAGATGTTTGATAACACTTGAAAGTGAATTCAGGTGAAAGGGTCTGAATTTATGTCATTTCAGTTTTTTCTGTTGTATTTCAGCTGTGCACAATCTCACTGGAGAGCAAATGGACTTTCTTTTAGTTCACACATTTTCAGGATGAATTAAGGTGCTGTAGAACACAGCTTGATAAAGAGTTTGAATCTATTTGGGGACAGCTTTCCTACTCAACCTCTAATCAAGCCTTTTTCTTGTATCTTCTTTAAGAGGGATATGGTCCTGCCTACACTTTTAAGCTATTGCAATATAAATGACACATTACACCTATATTGAAGCCTATGGCTAATCTGAAGGTTGAAAGAGACTATTTTGCAGTTTACCTAACCTTGTGGGATCTCTTCATCTTGCCACAGCATAAATAAATAAAAATAATAACACATTTATTTGTGGATGTTAATCTGAAATGTTGACAGTGCTCTTCAGTTTGTAAAACTGGGCTGAAAAACTGATGTGTGCCAGGGTCCTGGTGAGATTTCTGGTGCTTCTGAGTAGGCAAACAGTTCTCTGTAAACAGGTTTCCTTATGTTCCTTCCCCATTTCCAATTGCAGTCTCTGCTGGAATCAGAACATACAGCACTAGGAAAAAAAATAAAAGGGAAAAAGAAAAGGAGGGAAACAATGGAATAAAGCAATTGCAGTTTTTCAAACTGCCAGCAATGCTTTCTTTGAGCTTGCATTTGTCCTGAACTCCAGCTCTGCTTACAGTTTTGTGTGTGACACAACTGAAGGGGACGGGGAGAGAGATCTGTTGTTTTCTGTGGTGAAGAAGGCAGTAGATTTCAAAGGCAAACCCCACCAAAATAAAGTAGAGGTTTCTTCGGCATCACATTAGGGAATAGGTCCTAAATTTAAGAGTCAGATAGTGCTGATCAATGGTTATATTTGGCTAGCACTGGCTGAGTGACTTTCCATGGTTGCTTCAGCATGGAACTGAGCTGTAGCTTTGTAATTTAAAATAACAGCCAGTAAATATATTAGTACAACAGAAGGAAGTGTTCTTTACCATGAATTGAGGACTCATGAAACATTTTTTAAATTGTTCTAGGACTTTTCTTGAAAGAGCTTATCTTTGAAAAGGAAAAGGTATTTTTCTCTGTGTTAAGAAGTTCCTGTACAGGAATACTGGCTCTTCAGATGTAGTAAATCATAACGAAAAAATGCGTGTGATGTACAGTGTAGCAAGTAATGGGTTTCTCTACTCTTTAGCAACAAAGACCTGTTGTCTTAGTCAAAATTCTATGCTAAAGTCCATTTTGGAAAGGCCTTTCATTGCATGGTCAAGCATTAAATGTTCTATGAAATATGCTTTCAAGATTCCTCATAACTTGCATGCTTTCGTGTAGACATCAAATTGGTACGTCTTTAACTTGGTACTTAAATCTATATCTACACAGCTAGACCAAATTCTGTATTTTCAAAGATTTGAGCTTTCTGCAGTTCCTTCTGCATGATCATTGAATTTAATGCTGTCAAGACCCAGTGCAGCACTGTGTGGTTAGCATTTTTAAAACTATGGGAAACCACTTCCAGCTAAGATTGTTAAACATAAAGGGAAATATTTTAAAGACATGTAATAATGGAGTAATCCAAGTACGTAATTTATTTTTAAGTAAAAAATACTCTGTTCACCCTTTAGAGCTTAGAAAAAAAAGTCAGTTGAGTTAGAACTTATCCAGTTAAACTGATAGAATGCAGGGTGTGTTTAATCTGACAAATTTCTTCCGAATCTAAAACAAATAAAAAGTTTTGAATGTCAAAATTTTTAGCTCATTCAGTTTTATCTTTCTTAAATATTGCTAGAGATTTCCTCTTAAATAATCAAAGAGGCAATTTACCTAAGTTTATGATGATATTCTTTCAAGGAGGAGGGTTTTGTGTATATTACACCATCAGAAGCGTGTGGGCCAGATGGTGGCACCCACAAAAAGCCTCTCACTGTTCTGGTCTTCCACCTAAGCTGTAATTAATACGGAGATGACTCAGTTGCAAGGCTTTAGATGGCTAATTTGGGGTGAAACCCCAGTCTAGCTTTTATTGATAGTGACTGTAATTCAGAACTATGTAAAATAGTATTTGTCACAATCTACCCCCTTACAGTTACAGTGCAGATTGTAATATATACAAAATGCTATTCAAATACTATTCATTATGTCATACTACATTAATTTTATTTGAAATTAGAAAATGTTGGGAAATATTTTGCTTTATTAGACGAAAAATGGGCCTACACTTAAATCATAGTTTATGTATACGTGAAGTCAAGAATGAAAGTTAAAAATTTACACTTAACTTTGGCATTTCTTGATCTTACATTAGAGTTTTAAAATATAGTTACAAAATTGCATTTCTTTTTTCGTTCATACAGCAGCTTGAGCATCTTATTTTCCTGTATGATATCTGAGTTCTAAAACTGAACGCATACTGAGTTTGCTGCAATATGGCTGCAATAAGAGGATTGTGTCTTACCAGAACTGGATTTTAGAAAATAATCTCCCTCACAAAATAGAGCTAAGCAGAGGTAATAAAGTACGTATCCACATCTCTGTAATTGGTTTCTTCCTCTCAAAAAGCATTGGTGGAAAAGTGAGTTCACCAGCAGACTGAAGGAAAGTTACGACTGCAAGAAGTTATGTTCAAATGGAAACACTGAACAAGAAATGTTAGGAAAATAATAAATATTCACTTGACTAACCACTGCAGCCCTTTCAGTCCTATAGTATGAAGGTCTGTCCAAAGTCACTGATTGCTGTGCATTGCTTAAAGCAAAGTAAGCAGGCATGAGTTCTTGTGATATAAGTGCTTATATTTGAACCAGCTTAGGCCTGAGAACTGATGATAGCAATCCAGACAAAGCAAAGTTCTTGAAGATTCATAACCAGTTTTATTTCTCGTTACGATTATGTCTCAGCCAGATGAGTTTTGTAATCTGTTTGTAGCTGTATAGGCACCAGAGCTGGAACAACAAATGGTCCAAAGCAAGGAAGAAGCACTACGATGGCCCACTGACAACAGCCCAGACCAGAAGCTTGCTTGGTGATCAATGGCTACAGATGAGAATCTAAATACCAAGAAGGCTGATATGAAATCAGAGGAGAAAGAAATATGGCCTTCATCTACCATACAGAGACGAGCCAGCCCTGTTGTCCTTAAAATAATACTGCTTTTCAGTGTAGACCAGCTGATCACATGGATTGTGTCCAGAAATGGCAACAGAACTGTATAAAATTCTGCTGTTTTAAATACCAAGACTTCATAAACCAATGATAGTTTTCCACTAAGGACTCATTCTCAGGTCAAGAATTATTAAGGACATCGGTACCCTCTAATAATACTCCACCTTCAGTGTAGATTAGAATTGAATCATTCTTTTCTGGGATTTATGACTTATTCATTAACCTTAGCTTCTGCACTTCAAAGGTCACCCAGAAGTGCATTATTCTGTTATTATATTCCACTTATTTGTCTCAGTATATTTTTGTCTTGTGCTAAGAGAGGTAGGGAATGCCCGTAAAAATCAACAGCATTTCACTCTGACACAAGAAGGTAACAGACCATGCAGACAGAGCATAGTGAGGAGAACTGTAGAAAAGGCATAGAAAATCAAAGTTGTTATCATAGCTGATAGAAGAGAAAAATGATGCAAGCAGCATAATGTAGTAAATCAACAAGAAATTTCTCAGGTGCTTCTGAGTCATTGATCAGAACAACCAGTTACATACCTATTTTTATTACCCCTTAAAAAAATTAAATAAGATAAAATCTGTTTATTTACCATCTATGGAAGGGGTATAGCCTGTGCAAATGCTATCTTCCCTTCCCTATACTTTTTCAGAGCCTTGCTCTACAGCTGAGAAGCAAAACTTCTCCATGTCTCACTTCTGACTGTATCAGTTGGATGACAAACACAGTGCCTTTAAAAATGGAAACAAACGGATCAGCTGCTCTATTCAATTGAATACTAGTGAGTCTTGGTTTCCCAGACATATTTCACTGTTTTGAAATTCTGAGTGAAACTTAAATCAGGTTAAAATCAGTGAACAGCTAGACTATATAATTCTGTTCTTCCCATTTCCTCAGAAAACCAAGTTAAAATCATGTCGTCATATTCCTTAAGATACAGAATTGAAGAATGCTTGTAGATATAGCATTAGTGTTGTGCAATTTGGTCTCTGACAGGAGAGACAAATTAGTAGATCCATTGTTTGCACAAAACTTTACTTATCCTTCTTGCATTCACTTCCCCTTCGCTGCAAAAGCCTAACTCTGTGTTATTAACAAGATGCCTGAGAATGGTTGTACGTCAGTATGTCCTTTGCAGTCAATCTGTACAGTCAAAAGCACTGCTACTCACTGAGACCCCCTTCTCCAGAATCTGAACTGTAGACTGCTGAGGTGTGTGTGGTGCATTGGTCAATAACTACCACATGAAAAAAGGAGTTACACACACCGAAAAGCTGAAGTATTTGACTGTGTGGCTGCCTCTGCCAATGGCGATTTCGCAGGTGTTTGGAACTGCTGTATGCCAGTGCCTACCCCAAATGCCACTGTGGACTCAGGTAGCAAGCCACAGGTGTCAGATGGGACTGTCAAGTGTATCTCATGGTAACCACAGATCTCAGTGTGGTTTAATGGACACAACTACATTTTACACCACTTTTACAATTCCCAAGTGCAGTTCTTGCCACAGAAGATGGTTAATTCAGTCTCTGGATGGTTCTCTGCCTCACAAGCTGCCTTACTGCAGAAGGCTCTGTGTGTCTTCCTGGCAGCTAAGGCTGCGTTGATGACTTATCCAAAAAACAAAGTGGGCCAAAGTAGCCCCATCTCACCTGAGCCATAGACTATTTTTTTTTTGCCATGATCATCTCTACATAGTGTGAGCTGAAAAAATCCAGTTAGGGGATGGAAAGTTTTGTGGGCAGACTTTAGGACCAACATGATTCATTGTTGTGAAGTAAATATGGAAGACATGGTTAAAAAATAAACAAACCAGAAAGCTAACATAGGGTGATATTTAGATTTCTTCCAAGCTGTCTCTGTTAAAACTCACTCATTCATCACTGAAAATCTATGTTGGGACTGATTTGGTTTTTAGGAAAATCCTCTGTAGTAAATCTTTCAAGTATAGCTCTTTGACCTGATTACTCTAAAGTGATTTAACACACTTTTACATGAAAACTGCTTCAGAATTCCTTGCCTCCACATAGTTGGTCTTCAGAGCTGGTATCCTGGACCTCTAAAATTACTGTTCCAGTACACGCTGAAAATGAACACTGAGCTAAACTCTCAAGATCTAGACTGGCACTTCACATTATTCCATGTGGATATAAAAGTATCCAGATTTTAACATTGGACAGGAAAATCTCTAACCAACCTGCCTTTCAAGGAATATTGCAGAATACAGCTATAAGTGATATATTTCACCCTTCCTTCCCTGTCTTGGCTTTTGTAATTTATGCAGCCTGCTAGCTTCACTGCCTGAGGCTGTCTAAATCTCTGTTGACTCTTTTCGCTCTCTAACTTTACACCCGCCTACTACTATTTTCCTCTGCCTATTGCCTCAAAGTGGGACTTTAAAAAGCAGAAGTTATCTGCTCCTAAAACTTCTCTGATGAGACATCTGTAAGGACTCTGTTGAAGAAAATCAGTTTTTCATCAATCCACTAATTTCTCTGGCACATAAATACACTGAATGTGACCAAAGGAACAGGGAGCTTGGTGGTGGCACCAGGCTTTCTGTGGTGCTTGCTGGGTTCACAACTTGATCAGTGATATGTCAGCATGGAGCATGCAGTATGAAATAGAGTAACACATGCAAGACTGACTTTGAAGGAATGATGTTTTTTATGTACTGTCAGTGAAACTCCTCAGGACTAATTGTTTAAAAGGGTGAGGAGAATTGATAGCAGAGAGCTTACAGCGATTTCTTTCTGAATTTCTACACAGAAGGTAGTCAGTGAGATTTGCTAAAATCATACAAATCAGCTAGGTGCAAAATACTAATATTTGAAAACCACTTGACACAGGTATTTAGTCTACAATTAGCTACAAGAGGCAAATACAGAGTATTTGGAAAGCTGAAGTTTTCTTGGGAGTATGGTATAATATAACCAAGCATCAGGAACCAGGCATTTAGTTAGGTTTCTGTAGGCAGGCAGAAGCTGCTATTTTCTTTTGCTTTTCCCTTCCCTCCACCACACTGCCAGCAGTGGATAGAGTGATTTGTGCCTGTGCAGTACCACAGGATGCTGTTACTCAAGCTGCATAATGGTTACAGAAATTAGGCACAGCACTTACCAATCTCCTACTTTCCTGCAGACCCCCATTTTGCTGACCACAGACCTTCACAGTTGGTGTACTACCTGTGCCAGGATTTACATTGGTAAATTTACATTGGCTGTGATTGAATGCCATCTTGTTTCACACTCAGGATAGTTTGTTCTCTATCAGCCTGCATGGGATATTGGGAGGGTTTTAAAGGTAAGTCCAAAGGAAATAAGCAGGCCCAAGGAATTAGATTGTGAGTGCAGCACTATTTGAATAATTTCACTTCAGCACCCTTTCATAACACTTATTTTCTTGTTAGGGAATTCAAAAGAATTTAATCAACATATATTTCTGGTCCTATTATGGAGCCACTCAACCAGTGTTCTTTCTGTGTAATGGATGTTAAAACACCAATACACTAATCAAGAAGTGAATGTGCAAAGGAGAATGCAGGAATTGATTGGGAAACTATTTTTTCTCCAAGATCAACTTAGTGAAGACATCATTTTTTTTCAGAGCTATGCAAAAAATAAAAATAACTTTTAAAATCACCTTCAAAACTCATGTGCTTTTAATATTCCTATGAATTACCGACTTGGTAACACAAGCTTCAATCCTACCAGACTGATATATTAACTTTGAAAGGAATTATAATTTTGTTTGATTCTTTAGCCACCATCTAAACAACTTTGAAGGGTTCTTTAGCCCCTCTAAATACATCACTCTGGGAACTTCTTGCTTAGAAGGAATAAGAGAATTCACAATATTGAAAGAAAATACCATTAAGCGATCCCAGAATAATCACAACCTGTGGATTGATTGTCTTTTCCACACTGTGGGTATGGTTTACACATGCCTGTTTTTTCAGTGGCCAGGTCATGTAAGAGTCTTCCACTTGCTCATTTTTCTGTACTTTCAGTGGTGTCAGTTCAAGCGCTCATGGAGCCATGAGATAAAGTAATTAGGTAATACATCCAGGTTAAAAACACCGTTTTGTTTTTGTGATTTTAAGGGTAATTTTCAACTTGACACAGTCATTGGCTCATTTCACTCCTACAGCCCCACAAAGAGCAGTACCAGCATAACCTGTGCCAGATGGGAGGGAGGAGGAGGAACCTCTCCAGATGCCAAGGGAAACACACGTGTAGTCCATCAGCTCCCCTGCTCCCTACCCATGGGTGCCACTGGGGCAGGGCAAAGCAGCTGCCTGGCATGAAGTAAACTTAGCTCCTTTTGAAGATCCAGAACAGTGTAAGAACCGGTGGGGTTTCTTTAAATGAAACACACCCACATGCCCTGCTCATCTGCTGCTGTGTGCATTACATTCCACAGCATTCGCCTCTCCAAGCCTGCAAGTGACTTGAGGAGGATTTTTTAAAGCAGAGGGTCAACACAGAGCCCCATACCCAGAATCAAATGCTTTCCTGAATACTAAGTGCTATACATGGCACTTGTTCATGGCAGCTACATTTTTATGCATTTGCAGGCTTAATATAGTAAGCATAATGTAAACATGCATCACTCTTTTGGCTCAGCGTTCATTCATGATTACTCTCATTGCAATTGTAGAGCTGCAAAGTGGTGCCTGGTTTTCTCTTACAGACACCTCTAGAGTAATTTCCTTAGGAAGTAAGCTCACTCTCCCCCATGGAAGGGCTTTCAGAAAATGGGGGAAATCCTTTCAATGCCAGCCACTGAAGACTGGGCTGGAGTGCATGCGCTTATTTATTTATTTATTTATTTTAAACACCAAAGAATTTCTCTGTAACAACTTGTCAGCTAATGAGTTCTTTTTAAACGTGGCTCCTAAACAGTGTACACAGTATTGTTTTACTAATAGTTTCCAATTAATAGGCACTATAAAAATATAAACAGCAGGAATGGAAAAATCATTAAAAGAGTGGCTTTTGGCTTCTTTCATTCAGACAAAATAAATGGGTTATATTGCTACTGTTATTACTGATACAAGACATTAGGCAGATTAAAACAACATA
Organism: Platysteira castanea; assembly: GCA_013397175.1. Classification (NCBI taxonomy): domain Eukaryota; kingdom Metazoa; phylum Chordata; class Aves; order Passeriformes; genus Platysteira; species Platysteira castanea. Next base: position 94,964 of record VYXC01000692.1, read on the forward strand.
TGTTTTCAATACTAAATGCTGACTTGAGATGTGCATGGATGCAGGCTCAAAACAGAAAAATATATTCTTGTCAAATTGTGAAAAAGGCTGCTTACTCAACGACCCTGTCCTTGTACATCATGAAAAACAGTGGACACCATGACCCAAGGACTATGCAAACTAAGATCAGGGATCTGCAGGAAAGGTGCAACTTCAGTTGTAAAGACTGAAATAGTCATTCCATTCCTCAAAATATTTTGGCTCCATCTATGCCATTTATTTAAAAAACCTTCTTCCTCAAAGCAGGAGCAAACAGTGCTGTGCCTCCTAAGGAGCACTTATTTACACAGTGATGTATATCCGCAGTTAACAGGGAAGGTGAATGTCTCATTCAGGCCAGCACCCGTACCTTAGCTACAGAGCCACTTACACACAAACTGCACTGCTCAATATGTTTATCTGCCAGCATAGCCTGGAAATAGGTTATTTGGCACACTGGTGTCTTTCATGACAGGTTCAGGATCTCTGGGATACACTAAGGGGGGTTGAGTCCACAGAATGGACACCAGTTCACAGTCCACAGAATGCCACCTCATATATACCGTTATTCTAGTGGGAAGTGCCAAGTGAAGGCACACTGATATCAGATGTGATTTGGCAACCACATGGAATTCATAGGATTTGTCTCAAAGAAGTTGCTTCAAAAGAGTGAATTTAGGAGGATTTTATTCCAAGATTTAAAACAACAGTAGAGGTAGTAAAGCCAGAACAATACAAATAACACATAACCAGCAGTGTCCTGTTCCCATTCTCCCAAGTCATATGCCTTACGGAATGCTTACAATCTCAAGGACAGAGAAAGCAAGATAAACCACCTGGAAACGCTGGTTCTAGAAGCTGAGGGTTGCTGGCTGTTGTTCAGCTTATTAGCAAGGCCTGACCCAAATTCAGAGGTTAAGTCTCCAAATGAAAAGATCAAAAGAGAAGGCGTAATGCAATTTGCTATCAGAAGAACACATAATTTGGGAAGAGCTCTCCTGTCACTAACTCATCCCACAGATAAACTGCTTGGCTACAAATGGCAAGGGTGAAGAAAAGGTAGAAGAAATGATTTCTCCTACTCCACAGCTGAGCAGGCGCTACCTACGTTACAGTGATTATAAACTGATTCTGGGCCCTGAAGCTCTTCCACCCCTGCTCATGTCTAATCTTTTCTTGTCCATGATCACTTTCCTGGCGCCTATATCTCATTAGCTGTGTGTTGTTGGCTAGCTTATGCTAGTATACACCCATAAAATAAAGCCCATTAAGACTTTGCAGGCAGGTTAAAACAGGAACAAAAAGAGTTTCTTCAGCAAGAATCAGTATCTTTTCCAGCCTTAAGTTTGCTGCTTCCTGAGTTCATGAGCCAGGTATAACTTTATTGATCTTGCTGGAATCTGTGAGCTTAGCTGATGAGGATGTGCATACATGTGCATGCATGTGCATACATGACTGCAGCTTCAATTGGCAGAGTTTAAGGTTTCTCAAGGCGAGGCATCCTTTCAATGGGCAACCTAGCTAGTGGCTACGGCCTTAGTCTGCACACATCTATCAATCAGGTTTTGCATCTCCTGCTTTTAATGGGGAAAAACTGGAAAAGATGACTTTCATAACCCCTTTCTAAATGTTTATGCAAAACAGAGGATTGACATAAGCTTGCAGCTATCCAAGTCAACAAGCTGTATAGATCATGACTTTGTAGCAGTGTTCTAGGCCAATATCTAACTTGCAATTAAAAAAAAAAACACCTCAGAAGGAAAACCTATTAGCAATGATTCCTTTTATCCCCGGAAGGATGCTTTTGAGAGTAGAAAATCAGTGTTATCGTTAAACACCTTGACTTTTGAAGACACAAAAAACTCATGCACTGTCAAGTAGCTCAGGTTTATGTTCCTTCATGCATTAAGTTTTATTTAACTATATTTTTCGTCACAGATATTTTAACCTAAGTTATTCAGGCACAGTCTAGCTTTAACACTAAAAACTGAATAAAATATAGGTGGTATTTATGTAAGTACATAGATAAATATATAAGTAGATATTAAAGTAATAGCATTAAAGAGCAAATACTGCCCTCAGAAAAATTAATTGTTGAAATAGAAAACAATAAACACTTGAATTTATAATATGAGCCATAACTCTTTTGAAGCTCAAGCCTTGTAAACACCTATGTTTTTAATTAATCAATTTTTAAACGTTTATTAATTATAATAATGAATTAATTCTTTTCATGTTGTGTTTTTAAAGATAGTGATTTATAGAAATATGTTTCCTTGCAAGCCTCTACACTCTTAAGCAGAATGAAAAAATATGGTACCATTTTAAAATAATAAACTACAGTGAGGAAGTAGAACAGCACTTGTAGAACAGCAGCATTGCAGTGTGAAACTGCCAACACATTTACTGCCTAATGCCTATATTTAATTAAACCAGTCTGTGAGCATAACAAAGAATGCAACTTCTATGTTTTGAAGATGGTCCAGTGTGCATTCCACATGGACTCTGTGTGTGGTCTTTTCATGGTCAGAAAACAATATTCTTCTCATGTCCCATGTTTTCTGTGGTAATCTTAGTTGGCTGTGTACTCCATCCAAATGCTGAACAGTCATTCTCTTGCAGATTCACAATGAAACCCTACAGTGTCCAGCACTGCACGTAACAAATGCTTTACTCTTGGTATTAGGCTGTAACCAACTGTGAAAGCTCTGTAGATGAACTTGTCATATCCGCCCTTTAACATCAGTGGCTTTATTTTGGTCTGAGTGGAAAAGTGGCGTTAGTAATGATTTACATTTTTATATATGTGCTCCAAATTCCATATTTATGCTAAGCTATAAGGTTCACCCATTAGCTCTTTAGTTTAGTTGTGAAAACATTTGTTATGAGAAGAGCCAAAGAGGTCTAACAGGAGATTCTGCACCACCAAAGAAGGAACTGAAGAAGTTCAGAACTTTGCTAAGCCAGGCAAAATTTTCCATAGTACTTATGAACCAGGAAATCTGAAAATGGACTGAGTAATCTCTTAGAAGACTGGCAACTCATAAGTGATATAATTCATGTTATCAGCTTACTTATCCATTTGTTTCTTGAGGTCTCAAGTTCATATCTTTTATGTTTGTGTATTGCAAGGCTTCATGGTATCTTCAGATGATCCTTAAAGTTTCAGTGAAATATTCCATGGTCAGGTAGGGTGTCTCAACTACACACTGTCTTCAACAGGAGATTTAATTTTCTTTAAAAAGAATTCAAAAATATTACCAGCAGAAATGGCTTTTCACAGAATATAGAACACAAACTGACAGCTAGCTCTGATGGTTCATGGTTCTGATGCCATTAGGAGGCCTGAATCTCCATGGTACTCAAGCTTGGCTAACACCCTGGTTTCAGCCGTGTCTCCCTTACACAGAGGGAAAAGAGTGGAAGAGTGGAAAGATATTTGAAGATGCAGTGCTGGCCTTTCTGGACAGCCAAGACAGACAGTGATAGCTGGGTATTCATAGCTCTGGAGAGTGGTTCATCACTGATTCATACAAGCTGTTCCCTTCAATGAAACAGGAAGAAACCAGTACAATAGAGGTTTTACAGAGTGAAGAAACAGGGAAGGACTCAGCATCATAAGGCATAAATTGCTGTTATTATGAAAGATGTTATGAAACAGTTTGTGGTTCTAAGATTAATTTTAGTTTAAGCTTTGACTTCAGAGCATTTGCCAGTTGCTGACACTCAAACCATCCTTCTTTCAGTTACAAAATGGGGAACAAGCAGAGCACAAAATACCCTTCTACAAACAGCTGCTTTCCTGCTTACCTACACCACTACCTCACTGAGACTCAGGGGTACACTCTGCAAAGGCTCTTGAGACTCCCTGCACCAAGGCTGGACACTACATATTCCAGATAATAAAGATTTTTCATATTTTACATTCCCAATCCAGCATGAAAACTTAATAGGATGCAACTCCTTCTTCTGCTTTTATGGCAGATAGATGTTAGTCTAGATTTTCAGCTATCTGAAAAAATATTGACAGCAACAACACAGGAATATTGTAATGTGGGGGGGTTTTATTAGGTCTTTGGCTATAGTCCAAACTGTAGCTGTAGTGTGGCTGAACTTGAGAAACTAAAACACTTGTCCACTCTCATATGACAAAAATGGGTAAACTGCTTTAGAATTATATTGAAAGGTATTTTTGACCATGTCAAACCACCAGTGCACTCAAATGCATTTTTATAAATGTGGGACAGCTGTTAATTTAATTTCTCATCCACTGATATGATGAACTTCTCTCTGCCCCTAACTGCAATCTTAATTTTGGCCCTTCTTAGTTCATCTCTCCTTTTAGATGGAAGTAATTTTTTGGTGTAAATTATGCCTTGATAATGCTTTTCAACCATTTTGGTATCCAAAGCAAACTACTTTTAAATATTGCAGCAGCCTTAAAAGACTACTACATAATTACAGCTGTGGCTGTCTCATCTTGTAACTGTTCCACATCTTTTGTCCCTCCCCCAAATTATTTTGGATAGGGAAACAATAGAATGAGCCATTCTCCATACACAGCATTTTGTTGCCAGAGTAAAAGAGTCTAAGGAGCAACATTCTTGCTAGATAAATATGCTTGTGGCTAAACAGACCAAGGAATAAACAGGATGAAGTTGTGAGCCTCAATATTTTGTTTGCTATCTGCCAACAAGAAAAGTCTATTCTGCAGGAAGGTCATGTAGGAATTGAAATATGATTTGGTGTGAATGTCTGCACCCTGAACCCAGACCTACAAGTTCATAGAAGCAGGCAGGTGGTATGCAATTATGGCAGCAGAGGACAAATTAGGAGAAACACTATTTTGTATCTATGTGCATTCTTGACATGAGATGAGGGAGCAGGCAGTGACATGCACAAATGCTCACCAAAGCCCAAGACAATGAAAAACAATGGCAGAGAGGTCCTCTGGCCACCACACTTTTTTCCTGACCACAAGCCACCTTCTTCCTGGAAGCAAGAGTCCCATACTTCTGCCTCCCAGTGATGACCTGAGGTGGTATAGAACAGCAACCCAGATGCCTCGACACACCCACATGGTTCCAGGCTCCACTCCCTCACTGCTGCTGTGAAAAATTAACTTTGTCCTGGATGGAAACCAGGATATTGTTAACCCTTTATTCTATATCATAGATGTCCTGCCCAGATCCCGCACCTTCCAAGTATATATATACACACACATAAGAACAGATATCATTTCCAAAGTCAAGGCCCACCCCTCCAAGTTGCCTATTGAGTTCATTAAATCCATAACTTTGGGTTCTATCTGGCCTAGATATTTCCCAGGGCAGGAGGGCTGGTGAGCTGTCGGGGTTGCAGTCTGCATCAGGAGCTCATGACTGCTGGAGCAGTCCATACTCATTGTCCGTGGTAGTTCTGGCATACACTGCTAGTGTCATTCAACAACCAATATCATACAATTCAACATTACTGACTCTTCTCACCCAAAAATCAAATCCCCTTGAGGTACACATCATGTTTCCCAGTCCCTCTGCATTACCTACCGAGTGCACTCAGGTCCTTGAGCAAAAACAATCCCAAGGATGGGTTTGCCTTTGCTCGAGGCAGGACTAACCCAAACTGTCTTCCCTAATACTTCTCTTGTATGTGTCACAGGGACTTTATCCCCTCCTATGGTACATGGAGGTTTTGATTGGGCAGGGACAGCTCAAGTGATAGAGCCTCAGGTGTTAACTAAACCAGGTGGCCTTAGCTAAATGTAAATCCNGTCTGTGGGTAAGCCAATCCCTCGATCATGAGCCCATCTGGGTGTTGCATCTCTTCCCTGATGACCAGAGGTATCACAAGACTGCCAAGCCAGAAGTAATTCACCCTTGTGTATCTGGTCCAGATCCTCCTGAGACACTTTAATGTTGGCAGCTCGATCCGCCCGTCTGTTGTTGCGATGTCCTTCAGTAGCCCGACTCATGGGCACGTGTGCATCTCAGGATCTACTTGTCAGCACCTGTCACCTTTTCCTCTTCTTTTACCTCTGACGAAATTTTCACCTTTGGGCCATTTAGTGGTGACTTCCAAGATCCCTGGGTGGTTGGGGTTTCCTAATCGAGCTCGCTGTGTGGTCAGAGCGATCCACTTACTCCCCATAGCATCATTGTCATGATGTATGGAGGCGACTTTCTCTTTGAGCATCCAGACCAACACTGGAAGTCAGGCTGCCAGAAGGAGCTGTGCTTCGGTGTCAGTCATTTCTGGAGGAGAGCAAACCTCTTCATAACGTGTACCTCTTTTTCGGTTGGGGTGCAGCAGGTCTTGGAATCTTTGCATCCCCAGCTGCAGAACCCCGGGAGTTGTCCTTGAGTGTCCCCAGGTAGTTGTTGCCAGCAGCTCCAGGAAGGACCGTGCTCCCCATCTGCAGTGTAGAGCACATTTTTCTCATCTTGTCCTGTCTTGACTGGCCCAGAGGTTACCATTCATCTTTAGTTTCACATGATACAGAGGGTTTACAATTTTACTGTAATCTGGAATACATATCCTCCAAAAACCCACAGTGCCTAGGAAAGCCTGTCTTTCCTTCTTGCTGGTTAGTGGGGACATAGCTGCTGTTTTGTCGACCACACCCACTGGAATCTGACAATGTCCATCTTGCCATTTTACTCCTGAAAACTGAATTTCCTGGGCAGGTCTCTTGACCTTACTCTGTTTTATGACAAAACCAGCCTTCAGGAGGATTTGGATTATTTTCTCTGCTTTCTCCAAAACTTCCTCTGCTGTGTTGCCCCAAACAGTGATGTCACCAATGTACTGCAAGTGTTCTGGAGCTTTACTCTGTTCCAGTGCAGTTTGGATCAGTCCATGGGAAATAGTGGGGCTGTGTTTCCACCCCTGGGGCAACCAATTCCAAGTGCATGTCCCTCCAGCTTAAAGCACACTGGTTTGACTAAACTTCTGCTGCTAAAGGAATAGA
>VYXC01000693.1:9515-144609 GCA_013397175.1 Platysteira castanea
TGCCTAATGAAAACCTCTCCATCATCATATTTGTAGCCATTATAGTCACAAAGAAAATTAATGAAGCTGTAATTGAAAAAATTATGCCTGCAAAGATCAGGAGACATCTAAAATTATGCTCCTGGGAGGTGTGAACATCTGCTTTTAATTTTGCAACCTGTGGATCTTGTGAGCAACAATAATACAAAAGCACTTTGTGTTTCTATGTGTGCGCACATAGAAGGTAAAGGGAAGGTAAAGGCTGAAATCTTTTATCACTAAAGAAAGTCCTTACCTCTGCAGACAAAGTAGAATGGGAAAAAAAAGTCTCAGTGGCTAAGGGAAGACAATTAGACTCACTTTCACATGAGAAAAAGTAGAGTGCATAAGAAACATTTGGGCTTGAACAAGAAGGAGTCAGCTGTGGACTTACCCAGAGCCCTGGGTTGCCTTAGTGGGATTCTGTGCATGCAAAGTATTTCGCCTCTATTTGAAGGGGTTTAAGTGATTTATAAGCCTCTATCAGCTCCCTCAACCTGCCTAGACGTCTCCTGATGAGAACACAGAAAAATCCCAGATTTTTTTCTCATACAGAAATCTTATACAGGTTCTCTCAAAGCTGAGAGCGCTGACAAGTGTATGGACCACATTTCCCCACAAGACCACCACTGTGTAACACAGTGTAACCAGTAGCTCTCCCTGTTCCCCCACAAGCCAGCAGAAAAGGGATATGAGCCAACTCTTTTTCTTGGTGCCAGTGCCGTTGTAGGCAGGACCCTGATGGTACTTTTTTGGCTGTTGCTTCCCCTTGTCACACACCTGCTCATGGCAGCCGTGGATACTCCTGATCTTTTTCTGCCTCTAGTCAGTGGGACTCATGTTATCAACAGCACTACTCATGCTCCTTCCTTTCCAACAAGCTCAGTTAATAAGGCACCAGTTTTCAGCTTGTCTTTCCAGAGCAGGGATCCAGACCAAAGACGTATGAAGTTTGTAGCCAAAGGAGTTTTTTATGCTCTGTGTTTAGGGAAAACAGATGCTGCATGAAAGAAGGGTAAGGAGAACAGACAAATGGAGCTGAAGGAGTTCAACAACTTAGAAAATTTAATTTCCCTACACATTTAAATTGTTAAATGTGGGCAGCCAAGACTGAAAAATTTGCTTTGTGCAAGTAGAAGAATTTAATGTTCCATTTTGCCAGTTGTGCAGACAGAGACACATGCAATATCTCCTACAGGGTTTATTTGGCTTTTTTTTTTGGCCTTCTTTAACAATCCATTTTACAGGGCAATTTCAAGAGATGCCTATGAGCATGCCAGAGAGGTGCTATATCAAAACAAAGTATACCTGATTAATTATCTAACAAGGGAGATGTTTGCACAGCCAGTACCATTCATTTTTCATGTGACAATGCAGGCTTTAAGTGTTGGCAACCACCAAACCAAGACTGCCAGAAGGATGTAGTTACCATCCACACAATCCTTCCTTTCTGTCTTATACATGTCAGTGTGCTGTCAGGGACATCCCAAGTTCCACCCCTAATATCTCCTTTGTACCTGTTTCAGTGACTTGTGAGCCATTTCAAATAAGGATATAGATTTTTAAAATGTCATTAAATTGTGGTTCAAGAAGATATAGTAAAAACATTTTAAAATATTGCTAAATTATTACATTAGGGAACAAATTCCCTTTTCTCTCATGTTCATCAGATTCACTCTCCACTAATGAATACAAAGAATGAATCTCCAAGGAATTTATATTTGAGGTTTAAAGGAGGTTCAACATTTGGATTTGGCTATAACTTCAATTTCCTTTCATGAATATTTTATTTAAATCCTGTATTAATCACAGAGTCACAAAGATAGCCTGCCTCCTGCTTCTGCTTGCTCTCATAGTGCTTCTGTGACAGACATTCTCTCAACCTTAAATATCGCTAATTAAAAATTTCCCTGAAGCCGACTGATACCTGTGTGATTAATGGGCTGGCTAATAAATAAAATGCACCATGCTACTTTAAGGCCATTGTACCATAAAAGCATAGAAAGTGTGCCAGTAGCCTCATCATCTTGAAATATGTTTATTAAAGCAACAAAACAGAAGTCCTAAGGGTCCTGAAGTGCTCCACATCATTAATAACCAGATAAACCATACACTGAGAAACCTACTTCAGTTCATTATTCTAAGAAAGGAAACTATGAAAACAAGGGGAAAAAATCCAGCAGAGTGAAGAGAAGCACAGGGCTTGTTTCTCAGACAAATAAACTGCCATCTCATCCTTGGTGTGAGTGTGAACAACAGTGAAGGACTGCATGTTGCTGGGACAAAGCCTTTCACTCCAAGGTTTCAGTTTCAAATGCAGACCAGGCTGCTGAACACTGTACCCATCTGATGGGTCTTGTGTGGGTTAAACAGTCTAGGTAGTAGTTTGAGACAGCTTGAGGGTCATATCCAAAACCAGGGCAGCTCCTTTAGAGAGAGGCATGGGGAATCGGTTACAGCTTCATCTGTGCGTAGAGAAAATCTCTTTGAGTGAAAGGAGCTCAGACCAGGTAACTGCACCAATATCAGCTTAGACTGAAATGGTGCACAGATGCTTCACTGCACGAAGGCAGTATTCACCTTATGGAATAAATATGGCAACACTGATGGTTCATCTTGGCTTAGTCTATAACATGTCAATAAGATCTACTCAGGAGCAGATCAGAGAGAAGAGATGCAACCCTTAACAATCTCTCTGCCACTCTGATGTGATAAGCCCAGTGTAATGTAACTCTCGGGCAAGCTAACCCGACCACCTTGCAGAGCAGGCAGAGGTGGCAGAACCAGGCTCACGTCTCCTGTCTAGACTTTTCCTTGCATTTCAGTATAGAAAGAAGCAGCTGTGTGAAGCCAGATGGAAACACACACTCGTGCTCTAAAAGAGAGGAGAACTCAGTACTGAACTAAAGTTTGATATAGCTGACCCATGCTGCACCAGGGTAAGGTTGACAGTTTTTCAAAGACTATTAGAAATACTGGGCATCAACCCTTGCACCTCACCATCCTCCAGGACAAGCAATCAGGCCTTGCTTCTATCATATTCAAGAGTGCCTTCCCTAGTAAACCTGGTATGATTCTGCCTCCATAACCCAGGTGCTTAGCACTCTGAACCCTGTGCTGAAATTACATTTATTCGTGCATAGTTTTCCTTTCCTCACTTCCATTTCTTTCACAACAAGCGCTGATTAATAAGTAGGTTCCTCACTGTTTGTTTAGCCTAGGCCTCTCACATAAGTTGCTTAACTCACTAATATACACCACACAAACACACCTGCATTACAGATCCATAGGAAAACCACCAAAATCCTCTATATCTTTCTCACCAAGGATATATTCAGCTTTTTTCCTTCACTCATTGTTAGGAAGTGAGTTAGGCAAGGAACACTCTCAATCACACACACTGCTCTGTGGTTTGGCACTGATTAGTACACAAAAAGGAGAGAATCTGGAGCTGACTCTGCTCTTTAAATAGAATTCTCTCCCTCTGCCACGGTTTCAACTGAGCACAACAACCAGCCAAGTATCTATAGAAACAATTCAGCATCTGAGAACCCAAACCCACAAAGGCAGTTTCTATCATAATTGCCATTTATGACAAAAAAAAAAACCTTGGGGACATCATCAGTAGCAAGAGATCAGGTAGTATCAGTAGTCATTCCTGGTTTTCTGTAGCCACTGAAGTGAAGGCCAGTTTCTTCAAAAGAGCAAAATGAGGGTCATCAATCCATATGTGCACATCCATATGACATGACAGCCTACTATCAGCACCAAAACCAGACATTGCCCCTGCTTGAGTCAATGAAATGGACACTATGACCACTCTTCATTGAATACAATTCACTCTCTAATCCCTGGCTTCCTCTGCTCACTTGAAATATTTTTGTTTTCAAACCTTAAGTCTCATAGTGAGTAGCCAAATTCATCCACAGCTACTTAAACTCACAGTGAGCTGGCTTAAGTCCTGCACAACAAATAAAATTAGCCTTAAATTAGACTCAGCCATCCAAGGCCTGGGGTATCGCTCCCAAGGCCCCCATAGTGTAAACATCTGTATCTGAGGCAGCTGTCTGGGTGCCTCCTGTAGCCAGTGGAAACCAAACCAACAGAGCCAATGGTGTTGGGGAGAAATACTTCACACTGAATGGAAATGTCATCTTTTGGCTAAAACAGACACAGTACTCCACTGGCTGACGCTGACTGTCCTCTAGATATAGAGAGAGACTGAGGTGAGCTGTTTGGTTGTAGATGCCTGTGTTCTCAAAACACATACCCACATGAACAAATCCTGCCCCAGAATATTTACGTATTTAATTTACGTAGATGTTCCACTGAAATGACTAGCAATAATCACAGTTAAGCTCATAGCACAATCATCGAGTTATTTAAAATCTAGCATGTTTACTCCATCCAAAACTGATAAAACTATAATAAAAATAACTCTCACCTGTTTGCACTTGTGTAGGAGGCCTCTGGTTGCATATAAACCACAAGCATTTTTACTGACCTCATCTTAGTTACCTCACCAAGACTCCCAACATCAGCCACATTTCACCGGCCTGACACACGTAATTGCATGAGGCGCATCTCTAAATACAAGTCATTTATTCTGCATAAACATAAGTTTCAGCTGAAGCCCATTTGATATTCATGCCATAGATTTACGTCCTCTCAGTGGTTTGCGTGGAGCTAATAATATAATGATATAATACACCTGCATGTTGGGACAGCTGTGGTTAAAGGAGGCAGAGGTTTTCCTCACCTCCTCAGAGTGGCTAAGGTGATATCAGCTTTACAAAAGGGAAAAGAGGGAATGTATGCATAGCTATAATCTGGGACCTCCTCAGAGGATCCGGAGTTTTTAGTGGAAAAAATATGTTTAAAAAATGTGTCATAGAAAAGCAATATGAATTTATTCTTACTTGCTTTAAAAATAAATAAATAAACAAATAAATAACCAGCTGTATGAAAGTAAGAGTGTCAAGTCGGAGGAGACTTGGTCAAAAAACTGAAGTTATGAAAGGAGCCATAGGAGCTTGAAAGTCCCTTTAGCATTTTCATTGCAAGTGTGGAAAGCGATCTGGAGCAGCAACAGAGACATTTCAGAAATGCTTTAAATCAGCCTCATAAAAATAATTTACTACATATCTGCTTGTTGTCGTGTACATGCTAGCAACATGTACAGCTACTTCCAGCTACTGAAGAGGATTGCATAAAAAAGGAATATAGTGGCCAGGATAAAATCATGTAGTTAAATGATTCTCTCTTCTTACTCATGCACTTTAGGCTGCTCTTCTCAACTGCAAAATATTAGGAAACTTATTCTAGAATTTACATATTCTAAAACTATTTAAAAACATTAAAAAATTAGAGCAGCAACTTCAGGGATCAGGTTGCACATAAATATTGACTGTTGGAGGAGTGTATACCTGTGGCATTACATCAATTTTAAGTTCCACCTTTGCCAAAAAATTTATTCCCAGGACAAATGAAATACTGCAGGAAATCTTATCAAATTTTGATGTTTAGTTTGCAGAACAGGAAAAAAAAATTAATAACACAAACTTTGTGATACTTGAAAGCAATATTTTTAATGTCATAATTGATATTATATATTTTTAATAAGCCAAAACCTAAAGAATTTAATTTGGATTTTTTCAACCCATCACAATACATTTGGAATTTGTATAGGAGTTACCCCTGGAGACAATGCTGATTTTATGTTGTTCTCCAAATTAAAAGGTATCCAGAGCTCACCACCTCAGACATATCTCTGCTGTTTTCTCATCCCAATTCCCAATACTCAAATATCAGAATCTGTTCCACCTCGCAGCATGTAATGGCAAACACTTTCATCCCCACCATTGTCCAAGACTACTGCTACTACCTTGCCTGTGTTTAAATTTCAAAATACTCTAAAAGGTGAAAATCATCAGAGTCATCACTGATACATCTATACAATAACAGAAGCCTCAATGCTGCATCGTTTCAGAATGTACATGATTTAGCCCATCCAGATGATAGAATAGGAATAAATATGAGGCATGGGTAAAATTTACATGTTTAAGATTTATTCTGAGAATCACTGTTGCCAAATTCCACTTTTTATGTTGCTGCTCCATTGCTTATAGGAATTACAGGGAGAAAACGCATTTTTGATGCTGCCAAGAGAAGTGATCACTTCACTTTCTGACATGCAATGGTTGCACAGAATACCACAGATTGCATTTAACAAATGAATGACATCATAAACTTGAATCAGACACTGCCGGGAGCACAGCAGAGTTTTTTATTATGATCCCTCAGGAGCAGTTGCTAAATAGAAACATTTGTATTGGAGTCACATTGTGGCTTTTGTAATACTCAAGACTTTGGAGCAAGGCAGTGAAAAGCTATTCATACACATTGTGTCTGGCTCACTATTCCACAAAGTATTTTAGCTATAATCCACAGACTAATGTTCCTGCCGTTTCTGAAATAGAAATCTCCTAATCCTGGCATCTGAGGCAGTACTGCATTCAGATGATAAAACTGCGTTTGTTTTCATTTTTCTTTGTGAATTTCTCAAGATGTTTGTTGTAGATCGTGGTGGGAATTAATTTTCTGCAAAAATATTAGTGATTTTAATTCCTTGTCTTTTTCTCTCTCCAAATTTTACTTCAGATGAAATAAAGATCTTTTAAGAGTACTATATAGAAATCCCAAGGAACTACCCTCAGACACGACTATGAGAGGAAACAAGATTTTTCACGCCATTTTTGCTTGTTATAAAACACTTCTGGGTTAGCTTGGTTCAATCTTTGTTGAAAGTGTAAGAATTCATTCAATTAATAATTGCAATAATACAATTGCAATAACTAAAACAGGTTTCTAGCTTTGTGTTGATCTCCTCTCATGGATCAGTGGGATTCTCCAGCACAGAGGTGATATAAAAAGCTGGCACAGAGGAGAAAACAAAAGAACATGTCTTAGTAGTGGATTGTCTCTATAATCCAGAGGCTTCCAGTACAACCACGAATAAGGAAAACCTTAGTTAAAATCCTTAATCTAATATATAGGGGGTTTACACAAAGGGAAACAATTTTAAGTAAAAAGGTAGAAAGACTAAATTCAGAGTAGCTAGGCTTTGAAATCTGAGTCCCAACCACCTACACCCCTAAAGAATATGTACTGAACTAATGATTTTTCAGGGCAAGATCACCCTTCAGCTCATATCTCCCACTTGCCTTTCTTTAACTCCTGAAAGATTATCATGAACTTGAGACGCTTTCCATAATAAACGGATATTAAGGCATTTCCCAGTAGAAGCCTAATTTGTTAGATAACATCGGGCAAACTCTAGTTAGCTGCAAATGTGTCACATGTGGCTGGATTCAGCAGCTGCCATTCATGATATGGTGCCAACAGCACTCAGACAAGTAAATGAGTAAAGGATTGCAGGTCTGACTGACCATTTTCTCTGGCCAGCATCATAAGCCCATTTTCTCCCTGCACAGCTACTCAGACATGGTTCAAGTGGCCAGAGTTGACCACTAACCACTCCTGCTACTTCTTCCAGCCCTGTGCAATATATTGTAATGCAAGAGAAGAGCCTTGCACAGGAAGACTGTAAAATAACAATGTTGTGGATAATTCCTGAATGTCCTCCACACCCAGACAATCCATAGATGAATGCAGAGCAAATGACCAAGTGACCTACTTTTATTGCTCTTTCCAGTTGAAGCTAATTGAAGGTTTTCAATCAGATATCTCTATCTGGAAATTCTTTACATTCCTGTATACAACGTTAGCCCTTCCCTGAACAGCAGAATATGATGCTGTGTCTGGTCTCTGGAGTAAGTGTAGGCTCCTCATTTTTCCCTGGATGTTTACACTGAGGAGCTGACTGGACTGTACCACAGCTGTTTTCTGACCTCAAAGCCACATTGATTCACATCATATCCAGAGTACAAATTCAGGAGAAATACACACATACATCTCTGTGCACTTGTGTCTTGTTCTAATTGGGCATCAGCCCCACGATATATATAAAATATTTCAGTATGGCTACTTCTTCTGTCAGTACCAGCACTAATATTGTTATTTGGATGTAACTGCCAGTACAACTGTCTGTGCTCTTCAACCTGATTAACAGCAGCCAATTAGGAAGCTGACAACAGAGGAGATGCTGAGATACTACAGCAGGATGTCAAAGCAGAGAGCTAACAATGCTATGTCTCAGACATAAAGCTAAAGGAATCAGCTGGTACTGGAATACTCTTGCATTGTGTTGCACTTTGAAAAAAAAAAACTAGAAAGAAAGAATTTTTTTCTTCCCCAGAGGGTTTATAATCTATAGAGACAAACATATGTTATCCAAATTTATGGATCAGGAAACTTGAGTTATAATTGCCATGAAATTAATTCACTATCTTTAGCAAAGGAAGGAGGGAAAAGAGAAAACTAAAAGCAATGTATTTCAAGAAGCCAGACTTCAATAAACACTGTAAATTGGTGGGTGAAATCTCCTCGGAAACAAGTTGAAGTGACAAAAGAGTCCAGAAGAGTTGGCAATTCTTTAAAGAAATGACAGTGAGAGCACAATCAGAAGCCATGCCAACATGAAGGAAGGATAGGAAGTGTAATCAGAAAACAATTTGGCTAAACCATGAGCTCTTCAATGACCTGGAGCTAAATAAAATGTACAGGAAGTGAAAACTACATTGAAATACTAAAGACAAGTGTGAATGAATGACATAAATATGTGGGGAAAAATTCAGAAAGGCAAAGGTACAAAAGGAGAGGAAATCTGCAAAGGAAGCAAACAGCTTTCTGTAAGCACATTTGCAGTAAAAAGAACTCTGAGGGAAAACAGTGGTTCACTGCTCAAAGGAGAGAACAAATTCCTGCCAGATGAGTCCCAGAAAAGTTAAATGTTTGGCACCTTTTCTATTTCAGCCCTCACTGGAAAGGTTAACTATGACTAGACAGTTGATAAAACCAAGCAGCAACAACTTGGGTTGCAACAAGGGAAAATCAGATTAAAGAATACTTAGGGTTCCAGTTGCCAGTTCAGTGGGGCTTTAGGACATTTATCCCAAGGTACTTAGAGAACTTAAAAACTTAAAGAACAGGCAGAAACAGTCTCACAGGTATTAGCAAATATCTTAGAGAACTCATGCAAGATCTGTAGGGTCAGAAAACTGAAGAGCCAGAAGACCACCTATGTGTACGAAGGAATAAAAGAGGAGACGGAATTACCAGACTGACAGTCTAACTTGCTTCCTGGAAAAGTACTGGAACAAATAATCCTACTACTTCTAAGTACCTAGGTAGTAACAAGGAGAGAAGTAGCAGCCAACATGTATTTGTCAAGAAGAAATCATGTCAAACCAATCTAATTCCACTCTACAACAGAGTAACAAGCCTTGTGGGTAGAGGAGGAAAAGAAAATGTCATGCATCTTGACTTTAGTGAGGCTTTTGACATGGTCTCACATAATATTCTCACAAGTAAGCTAAGAAAACCGGGTCAAGATTAAACTACAGAGAAAAGATTTGCTAAGATAGCTGGAAATCTGAGTTTGAAGAGCAATTTATCAATGATTTGGTGTCAAAATGGTAGGATTGTACCAGGTGAAAATCACAGAGTTCTGTTCTCTGTCTGGTTCAGTATTTTTATGCATGATTAAGAAGAAGAGATAATAATGTGTTTATTGCATTTGCAGATAAAATCAAGCTCAGACAATCTGTAAACACGCTGAATGATAGAAAAGGAATCAGAAAAATTGTGGCAAATTAAAGAGGTGTTGTGGAAAAATCAGGCCAAATTCAACAGGAACAAATGAAATGTATTCAGGTAGGTGAGAACAACAACTGGTTCAAATACAGGACAAGGAACTGTTGTAGAGACAAAGAAAGTGATTTGGGAATCAAAACTGAACATAAATCAACAATGTTACATTGGTTTTGAAAATACATATGTGACACCGGTGTGTACAAGTAAAAATGTCACCTGTAAGTCCTCGGAAACGTCCTCCTGCTCTGCTCAGCCCTGCAAGGCTGCATCCAGCTTCAGGAAGGACTGACTGGGCAGCAAGAATGCAATGCGGAGAAAAATGTGACCCAAGAGGAAAGAACTGGGATTCCCTTGGAATAGGGCAAGGCTGAGGGGAGACATGGAAACATTCTTGAAGTGCTTGAGAGACAAAAGGAATAAGCTTTTCTTGTATGCTGAAGCTAGGATGAAACTCATGGATTTTAACTGTAGCGAGAAACCCAACATTAAATAATTAATTTGACAGACATTTGCCAGAAGTAGTTTAGGTAGAGGTGATCCTAACACGGAATAGACAGATAGCCTAAAAGGTTTCAAAATGTTCCTTTTATCCATCTTTTCTTTCCATGACACACTGTGGATTTCAGGGAGACAGGTCACGGATGATTAACCAAAGTTCACAGGGGGCATCTAAAGTCAAGCAGAAAATTGAAGGCTGACCTTAACAACACCAGTTCAAGAGTTTTTACCTCAGAATATCTTTTCTCTCACTTCCTCTGCCTCAGTAAATAGATTTTACATGTAAAGTATGCAATAAATGGCATATTAAATTTTTTTTCACATAGCAAAGAAAACAGCATCCTGGTTGATTTTTTTCATTCTAGCTTTGCTGCCTCTCTTATCATAATATGAGTAAAAAGAAGGTGATACCAAAGCACAATTAGCTGGTGGAAAATACATTGCAGATACACAAATATGCCATTAGACTTCTGCATAATTGGATGCTAGCTGATTAAAGGTCACCAACAACAAGCCTTTTGACACAGCCCCGAAAAATCTCAGCTCCCTCATATAGCACGTCAGTACAGAACAGAGAAATGACACATCCAGTTTATTACACCGCATTTACAATTTAGAATGGATTATTAGTGACAATATTTCTTTTACAGAAATAGCAGATGCCAGCCTTTTTATTACAAATGCTGTGAATAATAATTAATAGCCTCCTTTGCTGTGTTAATAATACACTCATACCCAGTAAATATTGGCTAAATAATTAAGTGAAGGGGCTTTTTTTCTTTCCAATCCCCAAGCAATTTGCTTAATTTGATAAATTTTAATCAGAACAGTGAAGACTTGGTTAATATTTAAAAAACAAACAGTTAATCATGTTCTTTTGCACTGCCTGTGTGTATCAACTCCATCAGAAGCACCAAGCTGTTCTAGGGGGACAGACAAAACAGAACTGAGGCACCAGAGATACCAAATGCTATCTTTGAAAAATGGACTTTTAAAAAACATGTAAGTGCTTTCCTCTTTCTGGAATGAATTGGGGCCTAAAATACTCTCAAATCCCTGCCCATTCCTTGAGTGTATTCTTGGCACATATATTCTCTGAAAGTTGTGGGAATTGAATATCCAACTGTTTGGATGCCTTTGTCAGTTCCGCTGTGTATTAAAATAACTTTAATAACTGCTGATTATGCCTCAAGTGGATAAAGGAAATCAGACACAGAATGCCATACATATACATAATATCCTTACATGTTTCCTGCACAGTTTAGTATTCTCCTACATTTTTAATCTAGAGTAGTTCGCTTTAATCTGAAATAAGAGTTATCAGTAGCACACATAAATCATTTCCTACAAACAATGGTGGCAGGAAAAGGTGTTTTCAGTCCTCGGCAAGTCTGTCAAAATATTTGTAGAAGTAATTCACACTTGCAGTAACCAAACTTATGAACGTTTTGCAATTCACTTCAAATAAAATTTCTATAAGTGAAAGACCAATTTCTGCCCTCATTTAATTTTTTTTTTTGATCAGGGTGAATGCACGCAGTAGATTTGCTTTATGCAAGGGACAGTAAGACTAAACCTAGTTAGTTATTATGAACTCCATGGTTTTAACGATTACCTGAGCTTTGAACACTTCATTCCCATTAAAGGTAAGAAAAACTGGCTGTTTAAAACCCATGATGACTTTGAAATTTCTAGTCAGCTTGTCTGAATTCTGCTGAGAGACTGACTCCGTGTATGTTCATGCAAATCCTATTAAAGTCGGTGAAAGTCGCAAGCATGTCTCTGGGGCAGAGTGGGACCCCCTGCTATCTAGTCAGTGCAAATTAACAGCTGGGAGTGGAAAGAATGTAAAAAAGCAAAATCTCTTCACAGGGCCACATTGATATGCAAGGGATTTGCTTGTCAGGGCGAGATGTTTGATATGAAGTGAATGTTTATTGCACGCTGCAGGGAGCTTCCAATAGTAGCCAAAAGGAGATATCTATACTAGATCTGGATCGGAAGCTGTCTAAAAGCCAAGGCAGAATGAAAAGCCTTTTGATAGAGAATACCTTTGTGATCCTATTTATTCCTTGTTAGAGGGAGAAAAAATTGCTAGAATTTGCAAATTGAGGAAATCAGGAATCCTGATAATTTGCCATCACTTGTAACAACTATTTTGCAGTAATTTAAAGGATGCTTATCTACAGGTGTGGGTGGATGCACAAAACTCCATAAATTCCAGCAATGTTCCCACAGGAACTCAGGGAGAGAGGAGAAAATTTTCAGAAGAAGTGATGTAGAATTTAGTCTGATAAGTCAGGTAAACTGCTGTGTCCCCTAGCCACAAACACCAGCTTGGCTGATACAGACATTCCCCTCCTCTTACTGAGGGACTAAAATTCTTTTGTTCACCTGATTCCTGGAAGAGCATATTAAGGATTTTTTTATCTGTGTTGTGTTTAAGGTGGCCTACTAGAGTCTTTCTTCTAGAAATATGGAGCAGGACATCATTTCCTCTTCCAGGAGGAACCACAGGCATCAAACCAACCCGTTTTCTTCCACTCTGCTGCTGATCTCCATCCATGTGTGGTACAAAAGCAAAGCTGCTGCTTGCTGCTGCTAATGCTACTGAACCCCCCACCCTTTGAGGGGGAGCAGTTCAAGGGTACAAGGTTCTTGCTCAGGGATGGAGAAGACACCAGAAGTACCAGATTACCTAAGGATTCTTTTCTCTGCCACAGTTCCTTTCGTCAGACCAAGCAACCATTCAGATGACCAACACTGCTCCGATAGCTTCTTGTGGAATCAGCTGTAGTACCTGGTTGGAATTCAAATGCTCTGAGTCATTAAGTTAGTTACATATGTTGGTAAGTTACACACGTTGCTGCACAAATCATGTCTGCAATACTAACACAAATGATAATTTGAATGATCCCCTGCAGATCAATAGTTGCTTTCCAAAAGAAATTTGCAAATTATGTTTGCTAATGGCCACATCAGGGAATTTTTCACTCTGTTCATGAGCCCTTTGCGAACAGAAAATGGGGAGCTTCCTCAAACAAATCATTCATTTTGAGTTATTGCCACGCTCTTGCTAGTAGCAGTACTAAATCCAAAAGCAACACCCACACACTTCGCAGCTGGCCCAATAGACAATACAAATCAAAGCCAGTGGGAAAAGTGCAAGCAAACACAACTGAGACAAAATGAACTGTCACATGCAGCAGAGGTGGTGGACATAGAAGCTGAGGACTGCTGTAGAGTCAGGCCATAGGATGAGGTTGACCATCAAGTCCTGCTATGGTGCAGGACCTCAAGCTCCGACGGACAAGTGGGAATGGCTCCACGCTGTCCAACAGCAGTGGTGGCACAGCCAGCTGCTCTCACTGCCCAGACAGCTGGGACATTACAGCTGATTATCAATCAGCATGTGAACCACCAGTTTCTAACGAGGCATTTTGAAGTGAGCTGTCACACTTTGTTTCAGGACCTCCCCTATGCCACAGAGCAGCCACGAGGAGCTGGCGCTGCTGAGCCCTGTGGCCTCACCATTCATCTGGTTTGCCAGCACTAGTTACAAATCACAGTGCTCTGATGCAGAAAAACTTCAGTGGATCCGAGTCTATGGCCTTAAAGGGTGAGGTGTGCATCATCCCATATGCCACACAGTATCAAATCAGGGCTTGATTAAAAACCAATTAGAAAATTCATAAGGTCATTAAAAATGTTGGCAAATCAATTCAGAAATGAATGCATGGGCAGATGTGAAGTGCTGTGTGTGTGCAGCCCAAAATCAGTGCCTTGTGCCTGCAAGCCCTGCAGCCTCTTGAGTCCTTCTGAGTCCTGCTGGCTGAAGTCTACCTGTTCTAGTGCAATTATCTGCTAACACCAATGGGAATTAAAGGAAATAGCTACCCAAATGCCACTAAGAATCAGGACATACAGGCTGTGGTTTGCTCCCTACTCCAATAAGGAAACCAGAGGATTTGTTTCTTCTTAATGCTCTGTCTTTCTCTTCTTTCAGACTGAAAATTCAAATTTTTCCAGCAAATGCTGGGGTTATACCAGTATATACTATCAACTCAGATTTAATCCTAATTATTTCTTTCCCACTGAACATCTGCAGTGGTGCTTCTTTCCTCCAGTAATGCCGGCAGTAATGCTGGCTAACGTGTCTCTGCAGTCTACCTCAGTTTAGGTGCGTGTCTGCAAAGGTGGAGAGGGGTGATAGAAACCTTGAGCATCAGCAAGACTTTTTCCCCTCATCTCAATAGCAGGTTTGACTTGGAAAGCAGAACCTGACAGAAAATGTTGACCACCAGCACCATCTTTTTTCTACTTTCCTTTGGCCCTAAGTTCAAAGTGAAACTTAGCAAGAAATTGAAGCTGTGTCCCTTGAGCCCTGTGACTCAGCGCCAGCATGACAGCCTTACACTTGAGGAAATGTGTGTGCAAAAAATACTTTCTAAGAGGCTTCTGTCTAATGCTGGGAAGCACTGATGCACTCTGGCTCCAGGGAGAGGTAAAAGGTTGATTGCCACCCACTCAATAGCCATTTCCTTCTGCGTGATCGATGGAGCGTCATCCGAGCCCCGTCTGGTGACAGGTGCCTGTTAGCTCTCGGAGCCAGAGGATGGGAATGCCTCTGTGATAGATGCTCACGGAGAGGGAAGCAGTAAAGAGCACAGCAGCAGTAAAAGGAATGAAATAGGCTTCCTGCTGAACAAGGAGCAGGCAGTAGGATAAAGGAAGGGACATTGATTGAATTGGAACATTGCTTTATACTTGGAGCCCCGACTGCAGCACTCTCATCGTGCCGTGTAAAGTTTCTTCCAGTGCATGCTTGGTGACATCTTGACACACTGATTTTAGCATTGCTTGCTCTGTAACCCTCAGGGGAACATATCTGAGCCCTGAACAGTGTTTTTGAGTAATATCTTCCAACTAAACCCATTTTCCACTTTCCTCCCTGCCAAGGTCACTGAGTTTCTGATCTCAAAAGCAAAAGCTTTACAGGAAAGGTGAGTGGAAAGAGGAATGAAGGCTTGTGCTGCTCCTTTGGGGCAGCAGCTGGCACAGGTCAGCCTGTGCAGTTTGCAGGCAGCATTAGCTAACATCAGGCCAAAGCTTTCCCATGTAGGCAGAGCAGGAGCACGGCAGCGAGCCAGGCTTTCCTGAGAGACACTGCCTGCCTTTGTCTTGCTCTGAGGATTGCACAGTGCGACAATATTCCCACAGGGCTGTAAGCTAAAGCCCAGCTGTTCTTAGATCTACAAGGGAGGCTGGGGCAGCCCTAATGGGATGGAGTTATTGGTGAGGGGGAAGGGGCTGGGTGTGGGATGTGCCTGTCCCCACCTCTGGCTGCCACCCATAGCAGGGCAGTGAGGAAACCTCTCCTCTTGTCCTGAGTGAAGGACCTGCGTCTCCTCCCATCACTGAAGAATTAGGAGGTGAGAGAGCTCGCAAAGCAAGAATATTCAGGTGCTTCTAAGAAGGCCTTTCCTTCCCCTGCATCAACCGAGATGTTTTCTTAAAGTAGCTCTTTAAATATCAAATAATCATAGAATGCTTTGGGGTCAAAAGGACCTTAAAGACCACCTAGTTCCAACCCCTCTACTGTGAGCAGGGACACCACAATATGCCCCCATCCCAGCCTGAGATGCTGTTACACAAACCTACGTGTCCCCAAACACGAGGCAGGCTGACTGCAGGAACAGTGCTCCCACACACATACCTGCATGTACATGGGCACAGGGTGACTGAAGAAGTTAATCAGCTTCAAAGCATGCGACACAGTAATCAGAGGTTCACATCAGGACAAGGAAAGAACAGTGGGGCCTTGCATGCACAAATAAATGACCTTTGAGTCCTCTGTTCCCTGTGCATTCAGACACAGACCAGACTCTATTACCAACACCTCGGTGCAGGCACGTTCCCCTGGAAGAACAGCCAAAGTGATGGTACGTGGGCCCCTCTAGCATCAAAGCCAACCAACTTCCAGCTCCTTACAGGGCAGTGGGTGCAATTTTATGGCTCATCTCTTCTTATGTTACCCCCTCCACAAAGTGTGAAGAGATGGGTTTTGGTGCTTATCTGTAGTGTGTCCACAGAGAGAGGAAACACCAAGGCAATGCTTTTGCAATTGCTTTTACACATATTTCATCAAGCCATCAGAAAGCAGAAACAACTTGGAAAGATGAAACCACCTTAATTTTGGTTGAATAGGACCCCACCATGAGGAGCCTGAAGGAATAAGGAAAGCTACTGTTCCAGGAGCATGCAAAAAATCAGAAACAGTTGTGAAACAACCAAATAAAATAAACAATCCCTCCATCTGTAAATATTTGAGGAAATTATGTCCGAACTAAGGCACAAATTTCCTCCATGCAAAAATATGATAAAATACATCCACAGATTAATCCTTATCACACACATATCCAGGGGTACTGTGAAGGTACAGACTAATGGACATGTAAAACACAATAAATCTATGCCTTATTGCACTCATAATTTGAATTTTTCACATTAACTGCTCAAATATTTTTGTACATCTGCTAAACTGCTTTGGGAGTAACATGAGAGTACACTATGCCTACTAACTTAAGGAAAACTTTGAAGCTTAATCTTCCAGATTTTTACTCAAGGAAGTATTAGTCATTTATATTGGGCAGCTTTTACCTTTTCCAGAGAAGTAGTTACAATATTTCCCATTTCAATCAATCCAAAGAGAAAAAAAATCCAAACCTCTCTGAGAAAAACTACTTTGTATGACTCACAAAAACCTTTATTTAAACTGAAATATTTTTTTGGCATTATCTCCTCCCTTTCAGAGTTCTTTTCAGGGTTAATTTCTAAACTGAAAGACCACATTCAACTGAAAAGTCAAAATGTTTGCAATAGATAACTCCTAGAAAGGAATGTTGCAATATTTAAAGAAAATTCTTTCTGCGTGATTCCTGAAATTTAACTCAAGTTGCTAAACTGTTTTATTCTGACCAATTTTTCTTCTGTTTCCTTGAAGGAAAATTATTCATGGACATTTACTAATGACTGTCTTTCATAACTGGAAAACTTAGCAGTATATGGAAGTAAAAGAATGGGCCCACACTAAATAACTGGATGTCTTGTCTAACTCTGCAGTGATTCAGGAGCCTATCAAAAGGGATTTCTGAGCACATTTTGCATCAATTAACTTCCCTGCCAGTGCAGAATCCTTCCTGTAAGGAATACATATATAAATACATTTTAATTCTACATACTTATATACTTGGAGGTGTATTTTTAAATGAGATTTTGAATAATTACTTTGTTTCTTTTAAAGTGCATTTGAAAGAAAACTGTATTTTGATTATTAATTTAATATGTACTCCCACAGGCTTATAGAATATATCTAAACCATGCACTTCAGGAATGCTTTATTGCATGTCTTAAATGAACTGAATCTGCAGTAAGCAGATAGTTCTGAGGATTATTTTTTAATTATTATTGATACCTTTGGAAAATTCAGAAGATGTTGAGATATTAAGGGAATATCAGAAAGGTTCATTGTAACTGCATAGCTTTTTTTTGTGTGTGCTATCTAAAAGGCTTTCTTCAAAAGCCTGGGACATGTTACATTGCCCAGCTGAACTGAGAGCACATTTTCCTGACCTTCACACATTGTCAGCCAAACCTGGGAGTGGAGGACCGCAGAGAACAGACAGCTTCAGCAAGGAGGAACTGGTGGGCTGTAATGGATGTACAACCACAGCCCTATTGTGGGAGCCCTGGGCCAGCCTGGACACAGCAAACCAAGACAGGGAGCCAAACAGACCAGGGACTCTCTTGTTTCTGTCTAATACAAAGAGCTGAGGCAAGGAGAAAAAGGTGGGTGGTGGAGGGAGAGGGGAAGAAAAAAAACGTTGGAAATATTTATTTAAAGTTACACGATCATTCTTCTTTATACACAAAATCCACTAAAATTCCAAAAGAAAGAGGAAAATATATTATTTCTGCAGAGTAACCTTAAGCCCAGGGGCCAGATCATTGGCTGGTATAAACATCCACATCAGCTTTGTTGGAGCCCAGGTGATTTATTTCAGGGTCCTGCTCCTCGCTGGGTACACAACAACCCAGGACTGTACCTGCACCCTCCACCCGCCCAGCCTGGCTTCCATCATGTCACAAAAGCCCCATAAAAACTGGGTTTTGCAAACACCACCACCCTGGGCCAGTCACGGGCAGGAGATAGGGCACTCCTTCCCCCCAGGGTCATGGCCTTGGAGATCCTGCCTCTCACTTCTAAAAAGTCATAAAATGAAGATATTCACTGAAGTATCCCAGGCCCTGCCTGGGGAGGAAGATTCAGAGGCTGCTTGGAGGGGCTGCCTTCCTCTGGGATGCATCCACCCTCAAAATTAGCTCTTGGAAACAGCTCAGGCACCTTGGCAACCTGTGCTTAGAGGAGTTTGCCAGATGAGGGCAATGGGAAAGTACACAGCCCTGGAAAAACTCATCCCGTGTGATTCTGACCATCCCTTTGCAAGAAAGCTGAATTCATGGGGAAAGAGGTGCAGAGGAAGCTACTGAACTGACCAGAGACACACAGAGCCCATTTAATGAGACAAGACAAGGTGTACAAGTTTTGTTTAGCTTCAGCAGACAGAGCCTGACACAGAATGTGTTTGCTGTATCTAAATATCCCGCACTGATAAACTCCATGGAAAAATTACTCAAGCAATGGATGATTCTTGGCTCAATAAAAGAAGCAAGCTGCCTGTGAATACCCTTAAGGGAGAATAGGGATTCTCTAACCATCAGATGAAGAAGTTTTTGAAAACATTAGAAAAGCTGTGAGATTTTTCCTGGTAAGTTGTGGAAATTTGTGAATTGAGCAGAGGAAGTGAACTCAGCAACCTTCCCATCCCCTCTAGCCCTACCTCATACAAAAACCAAACCGAATTTTGCCACAAATTTAATTGGGCTCACTCTGAAATGTTAATCCTATGAACATGTACATGTGGCCTAATCAGTTTTGGGTTTTTAACCGATTTACCACAATTTTTCAGACCAGATATGGACTTTATACTAAATGAATGTGTAAATTGTATCTTCAGGAGCAGAAGTCCAGACCTGGGTACACAGATCTCTATGCATAGAGTAAACTGTGGTGGCCGCAGATACAGTTTATTAATCAATTATCTCTGTTTATTGGAGAGCAAGATCTTCCTGCAGCTGTTAAACCAAATGACATGCAATGACAATTATGCAAACTTTCATGGAACTCCAAAAAAGCTATCAGCAGTTTCCTGGCTGTAATTTTTGAGCTGATCTAATCTGACATATGGTGATTCCTTGAGTCATTTGATAGTGTAGAGAGCTAAGTAAACCCCTCTCCAAACAGCCATAAAAAGTGGCCCTGCAGTTTTTGCTGCTTTTGGAAACCCAGAAGCACGTTGCTGCAAAGAGTCAAACGCGAGGAAGGATGAGATCTTATAGCAGATCTTGACCTTGGGCACGTCAAACCATTCTAAAACAAAAATATGTTTTCAGGTAAACAGCCTTCTTTTATAAAAGGAATCAGCCTTCTGCAGAAGAGCATGACCCTTCATCAGAAAGTGCAAAATCTAACAGACAAAAAGTTTCCATCCTAACACAGGAATTTTGTCAACAATACGCTTGCTAAAAAAGCTCAGTTTTCAGCCATTGAAGATCAAAACATTTCAGCTGACTCTTCAGTGAAAAAGTGACACTAGCGACCCTTTTGCAAATGTTGGAAATTTATTCTTCAAATAAATTTCATCCAGACATCTTCCAGAAATAAACTATTTTTATTTCTGTCTTCACTGGACTTCTGTTTCTTGCTTTAGGTTATGTCATTTAACCCTCTAAGAACAGTTTAATCCCATAAATCAGCCATCTATACATATAAAACCCCCAACTTTTACACTTCCAACTTTATACTTCTGGATATTACACAGAATATCCAGGCCTGTTTCTTAAATATCCTGGAAACACAAACCAAGGGAAAACCTGCCCCAGAACATCAGTTCTACACCTAATACCTACAGAATGAAACTGAGATTAGCCTAAAAAATTTGTATTAGCTAATGCTGAACTGCATACCTTGCTTACTAGTAATGCCACATCTAAGTTCAGTGGGAAGAAAATGTTTTTAGAAATCTGAAGTATACAGAAATGTTGTGTCATAGTGATGCAGCAGCTCCTGGACAGAACTGAACTCATCCTGCTTCACTTCCTTCAGCATCCTAATAATTCTCTGTGTTTAGATGCAATTCCTTGCACCCACAAAGGCAATCTTGCCTAAATTTTCTGTTACTGACTTACAAGCCATTGACCCCACTCAGAGTTCTAAGGGAATGTGCCGGGATATGAAGGGATTTGGTTCCACCAGCAGCTGTAGCCGCTGTGTGCTGTAACAGTTGGCACATGGTAAAAAGTGAGATGAAGAAAGGAGCCAAACCAAAGAGCAGAGGAATGGACACTGGTGTGAAGCTGATTTCGTGCCTGCAGCTGAAGCAAAAGCAGGGAATATCAAACACCAGAAGGAAGCTTATCCTCTAAAGCTTTTCAGCCTCATTTTGCACAACAAAGAGATCTGGCTAGTTCAGATAAGGGAGGGATGAACATCCCAACTTTCAGTTGCTCATTTATCTGAGGCACTCCACCCTTCATTAGGCATCTCCTTTCCTAGAACGATTAGAGTCCCTTGAATAAAACATTGTGGCACATTACCGGAACACCACTCAGTCCACTGTGCTTTGTCTCTCCCACCCCAGAGAACCATCACAAAACCTGGTTCTGTCCTCCCAAGCTAGCAAAACTCCCACCAACCTCAGTGGCACCAGGACTAGGGCCTGGGTAAGTATTTCCTGTTCATACACAGGTTGTCTTATCCTGTCATTCCAACCTGGGAGGATACTCACACACACACACCTTTCTTAAATGCAGTTTTTGTTTGCACAGTTGGGCTAATACCTTACATGGAAGAGACTTTTTATTCCAGAGCAACTTATCACAGGAATTGAGAAGAGTATGTATCAATAGGCCCTGTGAAGGAGAGAAAGGACAACCTCGTCAAGGCATAGATCTTCCTTTCCCTTTGAAATGCCTCAATAAAGTTCTTCCTTCTCTCCATCTGCGTGTTCAACCAGTTTTACTTTGCTGATTTAGGTGACCCTGCTTGATCAAAGAGCAAATCCCTGTATAGCCAATGTTAAAGATCTCTCATTTACTTTCACTTCTAAGTGAATTAGTTAATAGTTTCCTACCACATTTTCACATCTTTGGATATTTCACCTTAACACACTATACTAGTGACTATTTCTATGTCCTTCACTTGGCTGTTCTCCAACCAATTTAGCTTGAATAAACATTTAGTCTGATTTTTCTACACATAAACCAATTTATTGTATTGTTTCTTTGTAAGATGCTACATTTTATTAAGTTTCACTCTATGGCATCAGCACAGTTAAACTTCTCACCTAGTTTGTCTCCCCCACAATTCCAACTCGTGTTCTAATGAACTAAGAATTAACCAGCTAGATAAGGGTCATTAGAAATGTGTATTCATCTTTTATTGCAGTGGTGGTGTTGGTGGATCGATGCCGCATTTTTTCCACAGTGTCCCTCGTGGAGACGCTCCGGCGGCGCTCTGCCAGCATCCGTGGGTGCACACAGCCTCACTCTGCAGGTGGTTGTGATCAGCCACTCACACACAGGCTATGCAGGGATCGGAGATGAAGAGGCGAGAGGGGTTCTTTGTGTGCAATTCCGAGGCGTTTATTGGATACCGAGAACCAACGCACTCGAAAGGGAACAGAGGCAAAGAACAAAAGCCCGCATGTGGTTTTATCCTGAAGGGTCCCAGGGGCGGGCAGAGCATCAGAAGCCAATAGTCTGAGGCCTAGGGGGTAGAGGCAAGGTTGAGTGACATAACAGGGGTCAGTGGCAGAAGGGAGGGGAGCGGGGAGAGGACCAGGGGCCAGTGGGGTCTCAATGAAGGGAGAACTTTCTGGCACAGTGATGTGTGGAGAGACCACTTCATAGTAACACGGGGGGTGTAATGTGGACTTAGCCACTGCAACAATCTTTAGCAAGACCAAATTGCACAGCTGCAATAGAACACATCGTTTTGTACATTGCAGTAGAAAACTCCATGACTCCAGGAATTTCAGACATTAACTGGCATTTTTCTAAGGCAGATAATTATCACAGCATGCAACATACAGAATTCTCCTGGACATGGTCTGCAGATAATCTACCACTGTGGATCTTTGCACAACCTTAAGACCTGACCTGAATATGGTTCCCCGTTTTCTCTACATTCACATATACGAACCTGTCATTTCAGCAGTTTGCAACTGATCAATTAATAGGTCACTCAGACTGTGATGTAGTCAAATATTAACTTGAGATCAGAGTGAGTTACCTCCTCCTGTAACAGCAAAACCTTTGCAGCGGTGACTTAAATGGGTGAAAAAAAATTAACCAGCTCTGCTGGGATCTCCATGAGTGAACATCTCACTCTCAAACAGTAAAACTTCACTTGCCCTCTGGAGTATCACAGCATCAATCTGTCACATATTAGGGGTTTCCCCTTCATGCTATTAACATACCTCAGACTCAGAAAAATACCAGTAATTAACAGGCTTGTTGAGGAAAGAGAAACAGCTTACTCAGTGCATGTCTATATACGGAATTATTTCTACACCATTGAGAACACTCCTTTTCTAGAATCTGTGTTCATTCTAAGCTTACGTTGCACAGAGAGGCAGAACTGTGAATCTAGTGTGTACCCGATTCCTTGTCTCAGAGACTGGACTTTGAGAAGAGTTGCTCAGGTTTTTTCCCCTCGAGCCAGATTGATTTAAGCTCCAACCTTGTCAGTTTTCAGGAAGCCAAACTGGTCTGAGTCTGGATCTTGCCCAGTTAAAAAAAAAAAAAAGAAAAAAAAGAAATAGAAGCTGTAGGTCGTGGTTTGTGCTGCAAAACTGGTGCCAATGTTTTTGTGGCAGATAGTCACACATCTGAGTCAGATCTAAACAAATGTGGCCAGATCATGTCAGAAGGGTTCAGAACCACCAGAAGTGCTGTCTTTTAGATTAATCATAAAAGCAAAGTTCAATCCTTGCCTCTGCAAGTACATTAAAGCTAGTCCCTCTGTGTGCTCTTTGTTGGTTACTAACTCTAATGCCCTTCATAAATCTCAGCCTGGTGAAAAATGCTGGATTCCCCAATAGACACTGGCAGAATAAAGGTATTTTTTGTTTCCTAGGAACCTGCAGTCCAGCTGTTCTCCACTTTCTGTGGGCCTTTTTTCAGCAAAGAGAGATTTATTTTTCTAATAGAGTAAAACTTCCCCTCAGAAAATTCTCAGGTTTTTCATCTCTCCTTATCACTTGTTTCTTGTGGAAAAACTTAGCATGCCACTGTCTGGAAAAAAACCCACCAACTTTCTTGTTCATGAAAGCTCAGTATCTAAAAGTCTATGAATCATTTTAATGGGAAAAAAAAAGGGTACCTTCCAAAGAAGCCACCAGGAAAAAAAATCAACGACTTTGTCTGTGGAGGGACCAAGGCCACCTTTCACCTCACAGACTTTCCAGAACTAGTCCAAATTT
The DNA here is from genome assembly GCA_013397175.1 of Platysteira castanea. Classification (NCBI taxonomy): domain Eukaryota; kingdom Metazoa; phylum Chordata; class Aves; order Passeriformes; genus Platysteira; species Platysteira castanea. The sequence continues at coordinate 33,410 of VYXC01000693.1, forward strand.
CTTCCTCAGTTCACCATTTTCATTGCAGATGCAGCTCTGGGAGGTCAGACCTGGTGTTTCAAATCCTTTTGAACTGATATAGATACCATTTCATGCTGATATAGATATCTTTTTTAAGCTGATGCAGGCAAGACAGGCTTCGAAATGCCAAAAAGAGCTTACTGACACTCTTGCAGTCCTCTTGTTCTTTGTGAAATTATTGCTTTTTGTGGAAGTGGTGGAAATTTAGAGACAAAAAAAAAAGGTAGAAAGCATGTGGCAGTGCCTTTGGCTGAGAATGGGGAGTCCTTACATTTTCTGGAGGCTACAACATCTTTACAACCAGACTTGTGAACACAAAGGGCAGTTTGGCTCAGTCATTTTTGCAATGAGTCCACAACAACATGCCTCCCCTGATAAATCCAGTTGTCTTCACAAAGCCTTCTAGCTTCCAGGGCCAGGTACAAAGTCAGTAACCATGGCTGTGAGAGACAGAGCATGTAATGAATGATAGAAATTAGTCAAGGGGGATAAAGGACACAATAACACCTTCCCAGCTCAGCATTTGTCCAGTGAGTCTGGCCATCAAGAGGCAAGAGCAAAGACAACAAACCAAGTTACACAGATCCCTTCCCTACTCCCCACTCCATGGTATCAATGGAAGGTAAATTGGGCACAAGGACCAGAAGGGAGTTGCAAACAGATCCTTCTAACTCATTTTTGGCCCCATCCAGGAGTGCATGAACACAGATGAAAAAGAACTATCAGCCTGTGTAATGTCTCTGGTGGCTGTGGAAGGTAGCAGGAAGGAGCAAGGCTTGGTGACTGCTAATTTTTCATGTTGTAGGCAGGGAACACAGAGAGCAGCTGAGATAATGATGGTAAAAGCTACTTTAAGAAACTTTGAGGAAGTCATGATGCCAGATTCAAAGCTAGGAAGTAAACAGGTATACTAGGACAAAGAGAAGATGCCATGATTCAATACATGGTAAGGAAAGACATCTGGGGTTTTCTGTGGAGACATGCCTGTGGGTATAACCTCCAGCCTTCCTGAATGGTGTTAAAACACATGCAGTAGTGGTCTCTGCACTTCATTAATTACTGAGGAGAGTTTGCAAAAGATGCTGCACTTGGGTACTCAGAACAGGTCTCTGTTCATGGTGGAAATAAAAAACTATTTGCTCTGTTACACTATTCAGCTGGGTGGCAGCTGGCCTTGGGGTAATGATGAAAACCTTTCTCACACTGGCAACTTCACTTTCTTAAAGTGACTATGCTGCTCTAAAACAGCAAGGTTAGAAAAGAAATTTTTTAAAAAGTAAAACAAAGGTCAAACCCTTTCAGGATTATTCACCTTCTTGAATTACAACCTTCTTATTCCCATAATACCAGTCCAACAACTGTCCAATCCTCTCCTCCTTGTAAATTAAATCCCATGAAGAAAACACTTTTTCCTTTTCATCATAAAAACATAGGTATGTAAAAGTACTGACCCTATGAATCAGGGGTCAATTATTACTTCTAAATGTGTGCTTACAGACAGGCAAGTAGACGCTGGACAGACCCCAAAAGGCTGTGGATTGTGTTCTGGCTGCCTATTACAGTCATTAAGTAGGTGATTCATTGCCTAGCATTTAGTACTGCCAGACTGTGCCTCTCCATGCAATAAAGAGGGAGAAAGAGCTGCAACATCAGTCAGGCACTCACAGTCAGCCATCTGCCCAACACTTTGACTTTTGTCCCTTTATTGTACATGGATCAGGGTCTGTGGTGGTGTACTCTGATCTCCTACCAAACATCAACACCGTTCTAGGTGCTTGGGTTCATACTAGGGGCCCTGCTCGGCAATAAAATCAGCCTTCTCTAAGCTGAGTCAAGCACAGAAAGTAATTTTAAACAATATATGAAGGAAGGATGGCAATGCTTCATTGGTTTTTTTAGGTTTCACAGCAACGTGTGGCACTCCTCACTCCTGCATGTGGGCTGACCGCAAGGTGCTTTGCTTTGCTCAGTGAGTGAATGTTATTGATCCCCATTTTCTGGAGGAAACAGAAATGTCATAATGTCACCAAGGTTTCATAGTGAGAGTCAAACCCAAATGGTTGCTCCCTAGAGTCCTGCCTAACACTGGGAGGAAGAACTGTAAACTGGCCTGCTACCAACCTCCAAAGCAGCATCTGGAGCCAGGACTCCACCTCTAACCCTGTGCTTCATCCACCCTGGCACAGTGCAGTAGCAGTAGCAGTTAGCATGTCTCCTGCCATGTGTGCAGGGCTACCAGAGCCACAGGTCTGCCGTGGTCCTCTAGGTTCAGACAAGGCGTTAACCCTGGAATGGAGGCAGCAGGTGGAGGTGCTTGGCAAAGCCAAGGTGTTTGGCAAAGCCACTCTTCCCTGGGGAGCTGGAGTTCATTACTTCCTGAACAAGCTCAGCCATGTTCGCTCACTTAATTGTACAGCTGCAGGTTTGCTTCCAGCTCTCGCTGTTGTCACCGGCCCCCGTAAGACCTGCCAGACTTCACATGCCAGACATAAGACCTGTGTGCTTGACTCCTGTCTCTGCCTCTGGTACGTCAGGCAGCGGTGGGGCAGTGCCGCAGGTGACACCAGCAGAGCCACTGCGGTGCAGAAAAGCTTCCGTGCATCACTGAAGACGTAAGTGGCACAGCCAGGCCAGGAGGCAAATAGTGGCAACTCACTGTGTGTCTCGGGATCATTCCTGCACACTCGATTCAGATTTCCTATGGCTAAGATCCAGATGAGGCCATGCTTTGGCAGCAGGAAGGGATGTAGCTGTCAGGAACAGTTACAGAAAATAGGGATGGGCACTGGGGACAAGGGGGCCGTGGTGGCTTGACTCATTCTTGTGCAGCAGAGCCCTGGCATAAGACATATCCCTGCATGCAGCCACTCCTGCCAGTGTGAAATGACAACTCTGTGCAATGTCTGGGCAACTCACTGAGCAGCTACTCGTGAAGCCCTTGAAAAGGACCGGTGGCTTCCAAGTGAGCTGATCAGCTTCACACAACCTGAAATATTCACACAGCTGAATATTCCACTCAGCTGAATATCTTGTCTGTGGCTTGCTTGTGAGGACAATATCTAGGAAATACAACAATAATGCATTTATTCTTATTTGCTGATTTGGAAACTTTGAGCCTCACCTGGTTTCATTTTCTCGTTTCTCTTGTGAAAACACACACCTAGTCAAGTAATTGGTCATGCTCACACAGCTCCTTGTTTTCTGCTGCTGTGTTTATTTGAGATTCACACATGCACACACACTTGAGAGGGAGATAAAATCACTCTTGTCTTGAGAGGTTTTATCTTGCCTATCTGTTCCTCAAATAGGTCCATTTGACTTGGAAGGGAAGAGGATAATTTGATTCCTAACAGAAAACGTCCTCCTTTGATCTGATGTTTTTGCAGTTAGCCATTCACCAACAGATCTTTTCTGTGTGATGTTTTCCTTTTGTTTTCTTTCATTCCTGCCTTATTTTACAATAACACATTTGAGAGAACCCACCCTTCTCCCAGGGAAATTTCATATCTAACCCATTCTCAGTCAAGCATAACTGTAAAATTCACAGCATTGCCTCCTTTACCATCCTGGATCTTTAGATGGTAAAACACTATCTGGCTGTGATTGCATTTAAGCCAGCAGATGCTAGTATTACTACATTTCAAAGGACCCAAATCAATCCACTTCCTTCATTGTCCCACTCTTGAAAAAACCTAGACAGAGAAGCCTGAGGCTTTGTAGTTTTTGAAGTGCTCTAATCTGGACAGATCTTACCATTGCTGTCATAATTGATTAAGCTGTTGCCAGCACCCCCTGCATCTCCAGAGAGCTGTCATGGTTCACATTCATCAGGGCACGCTCCAAAGTTCACACACTTCCACAAGGCACAGCTCAGTGAGAGTCGGACGTCATTAGAATAATAATGCTTTGCACTTGCATCTCACCTTTCATCACAGGCTCCCAAGGCACAGCGCGAATACTCGGAGCCCACTTCTGCTCCATTGCCACACCCTGTCGTACTGTACAGCAATCCTCTCTCCATCTAGAAATGATCCACAGAGCTGTTTGCAGAGCAAGACTTACCAAGGACAAGTGAACATTTACCAAAGAAGTGTCATGATGCTTTTGAGAGAAAAGTGTTACTCCTGTTCTAAACTAATGGAAAAACTGAATGGTTTGCACTGGTCTCCAAAAGGTCCCTGAAGGTTGTCCCTCAGATCAGGCTTGCTGGTCCCCCACACTGGGTACCTACAAATGTTGCCTCTGGCAGGATCAAAGCATCCTCATGTAGGATTTTGTGAGTCATAAATGCCTGCTTGCAGACAGAGGGTGAAGGAGCCATGCAGATCAGAGTGGATGAACTGGGGAACATACTGGGGAACATTTACAGGTGAGTTGGAGCATCTTCTTTCAGTCCTCCATGTGATTTACCAAAGAGGCTGCAGATGACTCATTGTGGGAGTTAATACAGAGAACAGTGTTCCCAAATTCCTGCTCAATGTCTAGTCACTACAAATTCCCACTTTTTGCTAGCCCATGTAATTATTTATTTATTTATTTATTTACTGACTTCAAAAAAAGCACATATTAAATGTAGTTTTATAAAATCCTAAAATATTAATTTTCTATGTTCCAAACAAATAGGATACTCATCCAATCTGTGTGCACAGTCACAGATGTAGTGGATACATAATTTTTATAGGTGTATTTAATGTATCTCTTCCAATTTCTGGGATGCTTCTTTACATGATAACTTTATACCCTTACTTATCTGCTCTCCCCTTTTCCCCTGACCAGACTTAAACAGTGAGAAGACATTACGTGACTAAAATAAAATAAAATAGCTCACTAAAGAAAGGGCAAGCTGACTTGGAAAACCAGGAGCCATGTCTACTCCTACCAGCTGGAGTTTCTCCCACTTCTACAGCCATTAAAGCTATGAAATGTTTGGATGTTTTACTAATTCCATTAAGAACCAGAAAGGCTGTTCCCACCATGACCAGAAAATCAAACAGCAGCAATCACACGGGAAAATGCTCAACTTTCCAGACTCAGCAGTTTTATTAGTGCAAATACCCTCCAGATAGACAGCCACACATTTTCCTGCTTCCTTACTCTGAACCCTAACTCAGCCTGGGGTGGCTAAGATGGTGCTACTAACCTTCTTCTCCAGCTCACTTCACCTGCAAGAAGGAACACCCCACTGATGAGGATTTTGACCAGGGGTTCTGACACGTTTGTTGTTTTTTTTTCTCTCTCTTTTGTGGACTGCCTGAGCAACTTTGGGCAAGTTGTTAATTCTGTCTGTGTCCCAGCTCCCCAGCTGTGAAATGGAAATAACAGCACTTGCATGCTGCAAAATGGCATTCAGAAGGTTAATTTTGATGCATCTGGTATATGATGCTAATAAAAATCTTGGAAACACCATTTCCCAGGCTCCATCTCTAGCCTTGGCCTAATTCTTTCCTAGGACTTCTCTAGCAGCAGCAAATGCTGATGTGAGAAGTATGGGGGTTTTGGTGGTGTTGTGTATGTTTTTTCCTTGATCACTCAGCTCCTGGATTCATGTGATTCTTTGTAATCTCACTCCCCATTAAAATAAAGCCTAAAGTTTCATAATCACAGAATTGGAGTGTAAGGGGGTGGCAAAGGAAAGAAATGAATGCCAAAAAGCATGAATGCAAAAGGGGAGCACCTGGAACAGCCCAATAATAGTTATTTTAAAGTATTAAGATTCCTAAACTGATAGAGCTTTAATTAAGGATTAAAAAAATTATTTGTAAGTGCAGAGGTGACAATACCAAGGTTCGTTCTTCCTGTTTCTTCCCCTTCAGGTGCTATTGCAGTAAAGATCAGATCAGCACAATTCGCTCCAATTCACCAGTACAGGCACCTAAATTACAACCCCAGCACCACCCGAGTCTTTGAGAAAGTGAGACAGAGCTCATGCTGTTTTGAAGCCAGCTCACACCACGTCTGTCTCGCTCGCTAGGCAGCAATGTGATGACTGCATTAGCATTTAGCAAAGGTGTATAAAGTCACGGTCCCTGCCTCGAGGAGCTGACAACATTGCAATACAGAGGGACAAGAACAGGAAGCCACATAAAAAGAAAAATAATTAAGCAGACATGTTGGTTATGTATTCTTGCAACCACATCAAGCCTGGTCACTAGGGAGGAAACTATTGTGCCCTTGAATGCAATTCCCACTCCTGAATCCGGGCCCTGGCAGTCACACGCAGCTCGGCACAGACGGGCACGGCTTCCCGGCAGCCTTTCCCAGGGCCAGCCCACCTTCCCGCACCGGGCTGCTCGGAACGCAGCAGACAGGCGTGCATAAGTCAGCTGGGTGTGAGCCACACATGTAATTAAATCACTGCCTGGTTCAGGCACGAGCTACGTACAATCTGCTAACATTTCCAAACCTTGTCATTAAAAATTCCTCACTGCAGCCTGTGCCAAATGGGATGGATAAAGTCTGCGGGTCCCAGGGCGCTGGTGCTCCCATCACAAACCTCCTTCTTCCTACAGCAGCCATATTCCTGGCACAGCTGCACAGACCTCAGCCTGTCCTAGCCCCTGCACCCCAGAAGTGCCAAGATCCTCCTGGTAACTGTTCTACCCCAGGGCCGGGGTGAATCGTGTGTAGTCTCAGCCCAAAAGGAGGGACAGCTGTGTCTGGCCTGGGCCTCGTCAGAGAAGGGTTGCCTGCTATTCCTAGGAAGCTGTAAAATTCCCAGGCAATCACACAAAGGAAAGAAAATCTTCTTAAGAGCCAAGGAGGAAAGTCAGACATGCAGGACTGTCGAGGGACTTGCTCAAGGTCACACTGCTGGAGCTGGACTGAGACATGAGGATCCCCAGTCCCCAGGCTGTACTATGCTCCCTTACCTCAGAGCATCTCAGACCAAGGCAAATCAGGGTAAGAAAATGATCAGAATAAGGAAACTTCCTCTAATATTAGGAATACCAGCACCTCCAGACAATGATTCTGGTAGCAAGAACCTGTTCCTAAAGCTGTACAGAAAGTGATTTTTCCTTGACTGCTTGGTGGAGTTTATAACTAACACCACTCCAGCTTCTTTGGGCATTTCAAGTCCAAAATAGCAAATTTCTCAGTTTAAGACAACTCATAGAGGCACAAGGGCAATATAACCTGATCTTATGTAGCAGAAGTGGTCACTATCTCTCAGGTATTTAGCATTCCTCTGCAGAATCCCATCACGCTGCCTTGTGGAGCACTGCACATCCTGGTTTCCCTCTGTATACTTTATTGCTTTCCTAAAGAGAAAAAGTAAATGGGCCAGATCTGCCGCTGACGTAAATCAGCATCTCCCTCCTGAAGTCAATGAAGCTACACCAGCGGGCACTAGCTAAAGATCTGGCCCAGTGAGTTTAGTGCCATGAGGTTATGAATCACTGTTATTATGTGGCGCTGCATGCAATTGCCTGATCCCTTCTCCCCATCTCCCCAAGGGGTCCAGGGCATCTCTCCTCGTAATGCTGCCAGCAGCAGGGGGAGAGAAGAGTGTAATGTTCAATTATCTTTTGCATGTTTTTCCAATAGTAAATCACAGCAGGGGATGTGACCCCCTGCTAATTGGAAGTCATGTCCTGTGGGGTTCTCTTCTTCCCTTTAGCTCCAATCTGTATCTATTTGTATTAAATACTGATAAATGGCACAAATGCAGAGAGGTGGTAGATTTTGTGTGGTTGTGGGTCTAATGACGATTTCTCTCACAGGTCTGGTTTTTTCTCCAGTTTCAAAAATGTTCAATCATGTTTATGCCAGGTTTTAGCATACGAGGCTGAAGCTGATGGAAATTCCTTCAGCCAAACCTGACTTAAGTCAACTGAGCGATCCCCATGTTACAGGAGGATAATGTTTCTTTCACTACCGTCTACCACAGGGTCTGAAATCCCTCCATGGCTGCTTTGTGTTTCAGAAAGGGCAAAACTCAGAGATGGTAATGCAGGAGACAGGAAGTGTTTCTGTGTAGCTCATCAGCCAGCCAGTTTAAGTTTTCAAAGGGATTTAATCCGGGCGAAATTCAACTCCGTGGTCAATGAAGCACTTACATTCCTTCCAAAGCTCAGCAATAAGGCATAGGCACCGAGAGGTGAGATGGACAGGCAGAGATTTCCTGGGAGGAATGTGCAGGCTGTGACACCCCGCTGGCAGTGTGGGGTGATGGGTGTGCTCTCTGTGTCACCCAGGCCTGGCAGCACAGCACACCTCCCTTTGTTCCAGACCAGGGTCACCAGAACTCCTGGTGGTGTGGAGCTGCTGCTTCAGGCACTGTGCAGAGAGACCACTGCTCTCCCTGTGCTCCCCTCGTGGGTCTGTTATGTGGGCTTTCATAGCCTTGTCAGCCCATGGAGCACAAGTACCTGTCCAACCTGTTCTGCGTGATGTCCCCAGCAGTGGGGTGGCTGCTCTGGAAAGAGCACTGGACCATAACCCTGCGTGACCTCCCAGCAGCATTACCACCAACCTCTTCCTCCACCCAGTGCCAACATATCAGATATGCTCCCATCCCATCAACCAACCCAGCCCTGTCTCACGCATGGAAGGATGATACCTGAGAAGCCTGTTACATCACGATGCTCGGAGACAAAATTACACACCTTTGAAATGTACCCAGCACCTATTGCATCATGAGAGATGTACCAAGCATATGATTAGAGAAGGATAAAAGGTGTTTCTTTAATAATGCATTAGCCAACGTGTTTAATGAATGTATTTTAAATGCCAGCTACAGACAGAACAAGGTGTATTTCAACACACATTTGCTGATCAAGGGAAACCTCAGGAGGAAGTCTAAAGGGAACAAATGAACTTGGCAAACTGGAGAATCCAGCCCACAGAGGATTCAGTGGGAATTAGGGCCCTAATTCGGCAAGGTATTTAAAGACAGATTTTTAAAGGCACTTAATGAGTTAAACATTTAAATACCTTTAAAAATCTCATCCACTAATATGCAATGATCTCTAAGTCTGTGTTCAGATCCATCCCTATTCATTTCAGCAAAGTAAGCAGTACTAAAATGCCCTGCTGAATCAGGATGTAAATCAAATTCAACAGGCTAATCCAGAAATTATCTAAATCCTATACAAGCTACTAAAGGACAATTCCTCCCCCATTTTCTGGTTCTGGAACCCTCTTGTGAAATTACTTCTCAATATTTTATTAAATTCAGTGGGTTAGATGGAAAAAAAAAATCCATACCTAAGTAATCATTGTGTGTCAAATTCTATCAGGCCTTCTGAGAAGAGCAGAGGTTTGAATTTCAAAGAGCGGAATCAATAATCAACCACTGTACAATAATTTGGAGATTTACAATACAGAAGTATGCACATGACACATAAAAATTATGTTTTATAAGCATCTCTTCTCCCATTTTATATCTAATTAGGAATACAAGTAACTGTTGCTTCTCAGAACTAACCCAAAGGGAATCTTAGAGGAGGAGGAAGTGAGAGGAAGCTCAGGTACCACAGAGGTGGGCACTGTATGAGAGCACAAATCAAATCTAGTGAGTCCTACCCTGGCAGAGAATTAGGGCAAGTCAGAGGTTTAAGTATTTGTCTCATTTGGCTGGGCAGAGAGTGAAGAAGTCTCTGCACCAGAATTTCCGCACTGCAACTGGATGGTCACAGAAAGAGTTTACAAGCACATTTTAAGAGGGAGCAGAAGGGATTGATAAGGTGAAGAGACCCTTGACACTCTTTAGTTCCTTCACCCCTGCAGTGAAAGCAAAAGCAATCTTGGTGAGATCTTGAGAGAGTGATAAGATCAGATACTGATGGTACTATTTTAAAATACCTCCGGAGAAGTGGCTGACAGCCCACACTGCAGTGAAAACCTGATAAGCGTCAAGTACTGAGCAAAGCTTCAAATATGAGAGTTTGAAGTGTACTGAGCTTCCTTTCACCCCAAGGAGTCTCTGCCCACATCTGCAGGGCATGAAATGCCCTGACTGCTGGTCATGTTGCACAAGCACCGTGGCTTTGTCAGGTCCTCAATCCACTCTCGTCGGAAAGGGTGCATATGTAGGCGACTGCTGCAGCAAGAAGGTGTGATGGCATCCTGCCCTCTGACACCTCCCTAGCATCAAGGAGCAACAAGCTCCACCACTGCCCTGCTTCCCCTTCTTGCAGCTCCCACCCTGCACTGGCAAGTGTTACCCTCAAAGTGGAGAGCACTTTTTTCAGTAAGGGCAATAGAGGAAATGTTTTGGTCTGTTCTGCAAAAATAACCACTTTACAAAAGAGAGCCGCCTCATGTTTGTCAATAGCCCCAAAGGTGCTACTCTCAGTATGCACAAGTGTGAGAAATTGGACTACACACCTTTTACTCATGTTACTATGATGGGGAAGGTTTGGGGAGTAATGGGTTTTTGGTGAAAATAGTAGTTCTTTCACAAAGGCATTTTAAGCTACTTTTTTACTGCAAATCATCATATGCTTTGGGCCCATCCTGAGACAAAAAGATCGAGCACAGCTATTCAATTAGATGTGTGAAAGCACCATGTTCCTGAACAAAGTTGCACTGCTAAAACTAACCTGCAGTGCTGTGAATGATGCTGACCAATCCACTCATCAGGCAGCAGAGGGTTGTTGATGTGATTGTGATTTTGCTGCTGCTGGCTTCACAGTGAAAGAGAGTGACTGATATTGGTGGTATAACTGGTATTACAAAACATTTTAGGCTGAGACAGGATCCTTGGCTCACTAAGCAGCAGTAACACAATGAGATACTGTTGAAATATCATTGCCTTTACGAAAAAATGTTTCTGGCCAGAAGCTCTGACTATTTCACTTCAGGAAAAGTCACCCACAGTCACTCCTGCAATGGGCTGGAGTGTGGCGCAGGGGAAGTTGGACACGGATCCTCTGCTGCAGGATCAGCAACCTGCTGATGGGCAGGGCTTCAGTCCACTCAGCTGCATCAGGAAGAGGGATATTATTTACAACTTCTTTGAGAGCGCATCTTGGACCAGGAAAACTTCACCCTTGCTGTCTAGCCTTTCTCAACAGCCAGGCAAAATCAGGCAAGCATCACCTGAGTTTTTCATCATACTTCTGATCATATTCCCAGCCACCACGACAAAGATCTGGGGTGTATTTGTAACCTCATTCTATATTCATATGTGGAATTCTATGGCTGTCTATACACAATTATAATTTTAATGTAAATTTTACTGTGCAGGCAGCGAAGTGTGATTTTTGTCCACACAATATTTACCTTCTCAAGAGATCTCTTGTGGCTTAACCCCTGTGCAGTGACAAGAAACCAAAAGAAGCCAAGATTGCCAGTGACCTCCCTACCATCTCAAGATATGCTGTGTGCAGCTTGATCTGGACTGTCTGTGATAGTCTTTCCTCATATGGATCTGGCTCTGCTGATTGCATGTGCTCAAGAACTCCAAGTGACCATCTCTCATCTCCAGGGCTGCAGCTGAACATGCTGTTTTTTCCTCCTCCAGCTTAGGTCCATCAGCAGGCCTCTTTCAAAACAAGTACTTGGGCTGTTCTGAGTAACCTGGTACCAGCTAGGCAGTGTCTTTCTGTGTCTTTTCTACAGACCCCTCCACAGGCAGCCTTTGCTGAAGACTATCTTTGGCAGAGGGTTAAGGACAGACAGGCAGAGGACACTCATTAGTTAAACCACAGATTTGCAGCCAGCAGCTGCTGTGGCTGGAAGGATGCTGGCAGCTCATTGCTGTGCTTAGCAGCAACATGGAAACTCTTGGGGAAACCCATCAAAGAAATAGCTTGCCCTGGTCTTCAGTGATCAGCATCAGGAGTCTCTCTCCCTGGTCTGCTCACTGGGACTGGTTCCAAATGGGCATGGGACTTACAGATATAAGAGCAGAACTGTTAGCAGCTTGTCAGGGTGCAGTGGTACAGTTACAACAGGCTAGGACCCAATAAAAATCTGGGAAAATCTCAACGCTTAGAGGAAAAAATTAAAATGTTCCACGTCAGATGAGAAGCAGAAACACAAAACAAAAAATTCTGTTGGGCATAGAAGTGATGGGGAGAAGAGGAAACCATGAAATAAGCAAATGTTTGAATATCACCCACTATTTAAAGAGGATTCTAATGTTTCTTCGTATGGAAATTCTAACATCTTTGAAGACCTATCCAAATGCAGACTTTCAGAGTTGGAGAACAGCATCTGCTAACTTTTGAGAGCCTGGAAGAAAACTGTGGAACTGCCAGTGCCCCAGTTCAAACTGAGATGCTCAAATTTTCCAAATTATCAGGAGCACAGTGATGGGATGAAGAGAGGCTCAACAGCCTGGTGTCACACCAGCTCCATTTCACTGCATCTGTGATGGCAGGGTGTTAAAGACTCTATAATCTTTAGAAAACACAGCCCTTCAACCTGCCTGAATGAGAGAAGTGCTCTAGGTCTGGAACGTCTGGAAGCCTGGGCACCCTGATAAAATTCAGCAAGCAGAGAAGAGACCGCATGGGTTTTCACAGAAGTCTCCTTAGTCAAAGCCTGTGAGATGAACATCTATCTGCAGCTGGCCATTTTTCCTATGTTTCTTCCTGAGGATCCTGTGAAGACCTGGAGGAAGCAAAGAGTCCCCCATTGTAAAATTCTATGCACTTGATGAGACAAAGAAAAACCCAGAGTTAAGTGCTAGGAATATCAGGATCAAACCCTGCCTCCATTATTGACTGTGGCCTTGGGAAGTAATATCACTCTTTGCTTAAGCTTCTGCAAAACACTACAGTGTCTGAGTTACCATTTCTGAAGCACCTGGATGATATAAAGTACTGTGTAAATAGTTATTCCCCCAAGTTAAGCATTGCAAAGATGGACTTACAGATAATTGCTGCCAAATTTGGTTTTTAAGTGGGTTTCATGTTTGTTTTCCTACAGAAATGTTTCTTTTAGTGGCCATGTGTAACTAAAATTTATCAGGTTCGATTTCATGTGTTGGGCAGAAATTAGGAGTAGGTTGTATGTGTGCTGTGAATCTTACAAGAAATCTTTACAACTGCACATTGAGGCAGTGTCTGATATTTCATACACTAGAGTGGCCATTCATCATGGTTTTCCATTGAGAAAGTGGGAGGAAAATGTCTGCTGTTCTCTGATGAGGTTTAATTTTTGTGAAAACGGTCTTTGGGCTTCCTGTGGATGGGAAACCAAACATGATGATGTGAAAAAGGAAAACAAATAATCAAAAAAACCCAACACAAACACACACCCCTTGCACATAAAAGAACTTTGATTTTTGTCAAAGCACTTCACATTTCTGGTGGTTTCCAGCAGCATACATTTGATGAATAACTCAGCAAATGGGAATGAAGAGGCAAACTCAATAACGCAAGGAGATCACAAAAATATATTGCAAATAGAGCAGGCCTGCAGGAAGGATTAAGAAACAGAGTCACTAGTAAGGGCCTTAAGGTTCATAAGTAACTACTAATTTCAGGTCATTAGGAGGAGATGCCTGAAAAAGCCTTCTCTTCCTGAAAGCAGTAAGTTGCAAAGGCTTGCTGTAAGATGGGCCACTTTCAAAGGTAGGCATGCAGGAGCTCAAAAGGTAAATTAAATCCCATGAGTATTTTTTAAATGAAAATAATTTTAGGATTTACGTATTACTTGCTCCAGATCTCAATGTCCCAATACTTTTGAGATAAAATATAGACCTGCTTCCCACAGAAAAGTCTTCTGGAAGTATAGCCAGGGGGCTCTGAATGCATCCTGACATTCCTGTCACTGGAACAGGTACCTGGGAGTAGAGGGATGTCCTCTTCAATACCAACACCATTTAAAAACCAATCCAAGCTGTGCAGCAGTGAGTAAAAATTCCAGGTTAAAGAATCTCAGCAGATATTTGTTATCTTTTCAGCATCTTGAGTTAATGATTTCTTTGCAAGATGATGACTTAAACAGCTATGAATTGCTTTTTTTTCTATCAAGTTCTCATGCAGCCTGAGCATGCATTTCACTTGCATTCACAATGAATAAAGAAATAAGAAACAAGTATTTTCAATCTTTCTATGTTTAAAATCCTTAGCAACCCTAAGACACTTATTTCTCACCAATCCTCCTCTTGGTTAAAGATTATATTAGGCTTAATACATAAAATCTGTGTTGTGTGCACCAAAGCTACATGGGTCAAACACATTTGCTATCCTAACGTTGACTAAAGGTAGTGGAAAGGCTGGTCATGGCCCTGTGTTGGGCCTTCCTATTGGTGAGCAGCAATCCTGGAGTCCAGTCAGTGGAAGGAGTAATTTGTGTGTAGGTTTCTGTGTAAGTTTTTAGACGTAATTTCTTCCTCTAGCATCCTCTCCTTATCACTGTGGTTGCAAAAAGGGCAGGCTTTCTTGCAATTTCTACCACCAGTATGTATGACAGACAGAGCATGCTTGCTCCCCTTCATTTAGTGTTTTGGCATCATTTCTAGGTTTTTCGTCCTTTTTAACATACTTTGTGCCTTGTATCATGTTGCAGGTACAATGAAGGAGCAAATTTGGGAGCTAGGGGTGATAAAAATGTTAAACAGACTGAGAAACAGAGACAAAACATCACATTTCACTTACTCCAGAGCTGGAGCAGCCATCAGGAGAAGGTGACTGGGTCTTGCCCCTTCCCACCCGGCAGCACTCCTTGTATCAGATCGACCATCACCATGAACAAATGGGTCTGTTTGCTAAACCAGCAGAAAACAAATCTTTTTTTTCTTGCATGGGGTTAATTTCCACATCAACTCACTACAGATTCGCATGATCTCCAGACACCGTGTGAGGAAGGGGCAGGAATATGTGAGTGAGGGCAGAGAGGGGAAAGTAGGTTGTATCAGGTTAAATTGAAGATAAAACTGCACCCCAAATCCCCAGTGACACATCTAAATTTATCATGGCAGTCATCAGAAATCTTAATGGGATGCTGAATTACTTAAGAATCCGTACGGCTTTTCAACACAAAAAAAGAAACCTGAAGGTTTGAGGAATTTTAACAAAAAGTTTCAGACTCTGTATCACATCAGAATATTCAACAGTGAAATTAGTGTTTAGTGGTTTATTTTAATATAACAAAGATAATTTAATTCCAAGCATAATAATAATCAACCTGCAGTGTATTAATATTTAAAGACTGAAACGGTGTTTAAATGGAGAGCAAAGATGCGTTAGCAGAAACAGTCCCTGTAAGTTAACCCTATCAGTAGGATTTGTTTTTCATTAACCTTTTAATGTTTGATAACTCTATGATACTGTAATAAAATAAGTAGTACTTTTACCAGCTACAGGAAATGTTCCAAATGTTACATAGGATACATAGCCCATGGGCCTAGTTCCTGCAGCACATATCATTTGGATGATTTATGGATTTTAAAGAAAAGTAAGGTTTGTGTTTGAGCTAGAAGAAAAAATTAAAAGAAATCTCTAAATACTGATTATTAACGATCTTGCTTTTTATAATATGATAACAAACTGTTTAAAATCTCCATGTAAGAAGCCTGCAATGAAGAGTAATAAAGAACATTTATCTTGTAACTTGTATTTTGTGCTGTATAAGCAAACAATATTTTTACCGTCATCTGAAGACCTTTCATGCAGTTGCAGAAAGCTGAACCTTACTAAAGGATGTGCATTTTAATAGCCTTTATTTGTCTCCATCTTTGCTAAAAATGTGCAATGTAAAGTAGAACTTGAAAAGTACTTTAGGAAGATATACAACATTACTGATAACTTTGCCGGAATATAAGTTCCAGTCATCATATCCATTTGCAAAAAGTATTTTAATAATGTAAGTTCAGAAAATAGATAAGAGGATAATGTGTTTTATCAGCTAGATCTGTCAAAAACGTGATTGTAACACATATAGAGAGTTTGAACTAATTTTAGAAATTAGTTCAGGTATTGATATTGAAGCTTATGCTGAAACATGAAAATTCCTGCCTGTGCCTATGTTAGCCCTCTTAAAGACACCTCAAGGGTCTCTGCAGATGCCCACACCTGCACTCTAGACTAAGCCAGAGTGACTTTTGAAGCTAAGGTTAGGAAGAGCTCCAGAAACATAACCTCAGCTCAACAATGAACTGTGGAAATACTGAATTCAATGAGACAGGAGCAGAAGTGCAAAAGTAAAGATGTGCTTTTCAGAATCACAGCCCATAAGAGGAAATAGAGCTAATAAATGCTCTGCAAACAACAGGAAGACCATCAATAATTTGGGAACTGACCCATTGAGGAGCTGTCTGCTTTTATGGTTCTGTGGCCAAAGAACATCCAGTCATATACTGAATTTTTCAAATTCTGAATCTGCCAGAAGGGAAGCATATTGCCCCAAATGTTTGTGTTGCAAAACTACATGCCCTCTCCCAGACACACACACTGATGTGAGATGTAAACTCACCATACTGATGCCATTAGTCAGACAGGACCTTGATGTCTGAACCATGTGTTCCCTTACTAAAAACTGGGCCGCTCTTGCTGAGTATGATAGGGAAAATATTTATGAAAGGTGTGAGGAGCACATTTGTTAAGATATGACTGGTGTTAGCAGAGCAGCTCTGAGTGACATGAGTAATTAATTAAAAATACACTGAACTATCTCACACAGGCAGAATACAGATTTGAGGGGGGAGGTCCAGGCTAAACCCATATTTCTCCTACCAGCAGATGGTACTGGAATCCTTTTGAGTGAAGATCACATCCCCTCCCCACTAATTTTCACCTTTGTGACTCTGTTCTGAAAAACCCAGAATTGTCACAGTATGAAAAAAAAAAAGAAATATTTTTCCTTTGGCAATAGACTGATGCCAAAGTGCTGGTTCAGCAGAGCAGGAGAAGAGACAGGGGACCTGACTACAGCTACACAGTACTCCCTTCTGGTTTTCCAGTAACAGTTTTACAGTAAAAACCTGTTTCCACATTGACTAACTGTTTCATTTAGCAGAATTATGCATGTGCAAAAGATAAAACATTTACCAAAGCTTCTAAAAGTTAGGAAAGTCCAGTGAGAATGAAGAGCTGTCTATAAGCCATATATTTGTTGGAATAAAGAGTCCATTGTGTTTAAAACAAGGATGAGGTCCATGGCCATCCATGTCACAGTTGCATCTGCAGTTCTTAGCAGTGTTGTTATAGGGCTTTGGTGTGAATCTCAATAAGCATTTATAGTCTTGCCCGCATATAGGCATGACTCCCAACAAGTTCTGAGGATTTAGTCCTACGGGCTTTAGCTTTTTTGACCTATAAAGCTGAAATTATAACCTTTTTCTTCTTCACTTGAACACTGTGATTTATTCCTTAGTGTGATATTATAAATTATGTGCCACCAAGGACTAACTGGGAAGTTTTTAGACAACATCTATTCCAATAAGTTAAATAATGCCAGGGTCATTCCAAGACAAGAGAGCTTGATTGTGTTCTGGAGCCCTCTACAAATGTAGACAGTACAGCAGGATGAACACTTTTACTGTAGCACACTATTCCTCATTCCCTATTGATGCCCTGGTTTTTGTAAGCCTTTTGTATTTAAACTTGGAGTCAAATTCTTTCTCACACAGTTTTATGTAAATAATAGCCAGTGTTTACTTAACAGTATTTTCTGTTATTCATTCCTTTTGTGATATAACAACTTTAATGAGCACCTTTCTTCTCCAGTGGGATTGAGAAGGAAGTGACATGCTCTCCAATCCCTTGTGGAGTTGGGACGTGTATAAAAATGAAATAATGTAAATAAATCCATCCATTTTTCCTCCTTTCTGCTAAACCTGGCAGGTGTAAAAGCGTCTTTATTGTGTCTCCGCAGACACACCTATATTCTTTACCTTCAAGCCATGGCATCAATTCAGTGGTGCGCCATGAGGTCCTTGCATCTTCACCTCATTATGAAACTCCCCAGCCAGTGAATGATGGATGTAGAAAGAGTCCAGGTCTCCTGAATGAAAATCTCTTTTGTGGGAAACAGGAGGCAGAGGTCCTCAGCCACAGACTGGGGTTTTGTTGATTCAGCACTATGAAAACTCTTCCTGTCCTCATTCAAGAGATGCAGATATTTTTTTAACATCTTTAGGTGTGGAGCTGGAAAATAGGTCAGGTAGAATAAGTGTGACAAGACAGGCCACTCACGGGGAGGTGGAAAGTTCAGCTATTATAAGTACAGTCGTGACAAGTTTAGATTTGGCATTTGCTGATCAGGATCTCTCAAACCTCTAATAACTTTAACCTTCTCCTGAAAGGACAGCGTGCTTGTGTTTGTCCTTAAAACATTTTGTGAAGTTAATGGTAGAAAGTAAAGGATTTATTTTAGGGGCTGAATATTCCATTAAACTAGCAATTCCAAGGTACTTAGAACAGCATAATATGGCAGTTTCAGAAATTACATTTAACATTACACAGTCAGTTTTAGGGCACTTCATTCTTAACTACAGTGTGTTAATGAGAAAGATCTGATTAACAATAAAGCTAACAACTGTGTGTGATGATTCATGCCTATTAAGACTTATTAATGTAATGTAATGGAACATTTTCAAATCATAACATTATTTATTATGTACGAACTTCTTAAACTTAATTTGGTACAGAATTGAGCAATACTGGTGTTGGTTATTTTACTTATAAAACAGTCCTCAGCTTTTAGAGGGATGTCAAAAAATAATTATAATAAGTCCAAACTTTTAAGTGTGTCTCCTTAATATTCATACCAGTAAAGCTGGAAATTTTGTATAATCTAAATATCTACAAAAGCCAATTAAAACTCCAAATTTCAACCACAGCAGTTACAAGCCTGACCACTTACAAACTAGTAAGTTTGTAATAAACTTAAGATAGTAATATAGAGTTCATATATTTCTGCAGTCTTTGTATCAGACCCCACCACATGTCCGCAGAGCCACACTCAACCAGCTCAGCTCATGCTCATCTCACAGATCACCTCCAACAAGACAGACCTGGTCTGATATTGCCATTGCATTACAGAGGTTTGTAACAACTTTGTCACCAAGTCTGACAATAGGAGCAGGACACTAACACAGGATTTTGGAGATGTCAGTTCTAGTCCCTCCTGGGTCACATGAATCATAGACCATCTCTGTTTAAAGACCCCAGAAAGATTACTGCTCGTTTTCCCACTGGAGTGTGCAGGAAGGAACAAGTGATGCTCCATGGTGCTCGGGTGCACCAGTGATGAGGGTCACGAAGCACCTTCATTGCTTTAGTATTTTTTGTTGTCAGTACCCCAAGTCCCCACTCAACATCTGTACACTTAAGATTTACCCTAATGCTAACAAAGGTGGTCATCTTGAAAGGTGGAAAGGGACTTTTTACAAGGGTATGTAGTGATAGGACAAAGAGGAGTGGCTTTGAACTGCAAAAAAGATTAATTCAGATTAGATGTTAGGAAGAAATTCTTTACCATGAGTGTTCCAGGCACTGGAACATGTTGCCAAGAGACAAGGTGGATGCCATCCTTGGAAGTGTTCAAGGCCAGACTGGATGGGCCTTGGAGCAATCTGCTGTAGTGGAAGGTGTCCCTGCCTATGGCAGGGTGGGTGGAACTAGATAATATTTAAGGTCCTTTCCAAACCAAGCTATTCCATAATTCCATGATCTAGGAGGTTTGGGTGGCCTGGCCTCAAAGTAAGCTGAGAATTCATTTGAAATGCAGCAATTTGCATATCTTATGTAGTAAAATCTACTAACTCTTGACAATAATTTTTTTCTCTTTCCCAAAAATGCCGAAAACGTCTGTGTTTAAAGAAGAGCCACTCCACATGCTCTGAAATTTTCATCATAAACATGAGGATGGCCTGCTAGTGCCCCCATACTATAGGAAACCCTACTCCAACATAGAAAAGAATCACAGAATCATCAAGGTTGATGTGACTTTAAGGTCATCCAGTCCAACCATCAGACCAACACCAGTGTAATCCACTAAACCACGTTGCCCGGTGCCAGATCCAGAAACCTCTTAAACACCTCTAGGAATGATGACTCCACATCCCCGAGCAAACTATTCCAATGCCTGACCATCCTAACAGTGACAAAAAATTTCTGTCATGTAATCTGAATCTCCCCTGCCTCACCTGAAGGCCATTTCCTCTGGTTCTCTCACTGCAGGCACAGCAGGAGACACCGACCCCCACCTCACTACACCCTCCTGTCAGGTGGTTGTAGAGAGCAGTGAGGTACCCCTGAGCCTCCCTTTCTTGAGACTAAACAAACACATCTGCCTCAGCCACTCCTCAGAAGACATGTTCATGTTCTCTAGTCCTCTCATGAGCCTTTCTGCCCTTCTCTGGACACTCTCCAGCACCTCAATGTCCTTTCTGAAGTGAGGGGCCCAGAACTGAGCACAGCACTCGAGGTGCAGCTCCACCAGTGCGGAGTACAGAGGGACAATCACTTCCCTGCTGCTGCTGGCCACACTATCCTTGATACAAGCCAAGATGCCATTCGCCTTCTAGGCAACCTGGGCACACTGCTGGCTCCTCCTACCTCTGGCTCCAGTTTGCATACTACCGTTTGCTTCTCTGAAGCACAATAGCATCCTAGGACTAGCAGAACTTTTTTGTGGTCATGCTCAAGCCAGGCTAAGCTTCAGAGATCAAAACAAGCTTTCAATCTCAAACATCTACAGGCATGTTGCTGTGATGCTCAGAGCCCTGAGACTCCCTTGGGAATAGACTTTTGGTACAAAAATCACCATATGTCCATTGTTAATGCAGGAAACAATAAGTATGACAAATAGTGCAGTTAATAAAATTTAAAAGAGTTTTTATAATTAGTTGGGCATTGCTTTGCAGGGTTTTGTATCTGGGGAAGTAACAGATAGCAGAGTAAAGTGGGTATAAAACATTTTTCAAATTAGAAAGGCTTTTTGCACTTCAAAATCACTCTGCTGCACTTTGTATTCTTTGGATTTTTTTAGTCTACATTAATAGTAAATTAATATTTAATTAATTCATTATAAAAATCAGATATTCTGAGTTACAAGGAAAATTTGACACATCTCTCCTAAAGACATGAAAAATTTTGTGAGATACCGTAACTTTCAGAGGTTCCTGATTTTTCAATGCTTCATCTCACATGCATCAGACTGTGAAAATGCTGGGGGGTTTTAAGTGTGACAGGAGATGAGGGGATTCGGCTTTGGTTTGGCCTCTTCCTTTGAGGTGGGGATTTGCTAATTCTTGTTTTGCATATAATTTCTTAGGTATTTTTAAGCATAAAATAAGGAAACAAGAAAATCTAGTGCAGTGTCTAAGACTTACCTATTCTCACACTTTTAAAAATCTTTATTCCATACAAACCCTGTGGGTAGGTTCCTACCTGTGGATCTCCTCAACTCTTGCCTGGCATCCATCATGCATGGAGAGTTTTACTTTCCTTTAAATCAGTGTGTACCTCACAGCATATAATCTTATTTAACTTTCCCAGAGTTTGATTCCTCTTTGAGATGACCATCACACCCATAAGTCATGCACACAAGTCACTGTGCGGGTATTACACATTCAAGTGGAGCTCTCACATGAAACCCTGGTAAAGCCCACATGATATCAGTGTGCACCACACCATAATCCAGTGGGGCATCACATGCACAAGCACATATTTATCCATTTGTGCATGTGTTTATGGACCGTGCAATATCTGGCCCTTAACCAGCAAAATGGAAATGCTTCTTCTTTCTGTGCGCCGTCACTTAATGGCCATTCAGTCACCCATCCTTTCTTCAGGGGGCAGTTGTCCAGTGGGCCTTGTTTGGACAAGAGTGAAATCAAGGCAAAGTGAAGGTCCATAACAAGACCTCAGAGATGTCAGGGGTCTCTGCAGCTAGTTCCTGCCTCACATCATTTGGTATCTAATGGTTGCAATGATTCTTAAAAAGCCTGCCATTCTTCACCATGTCCGCAACATGAGATAAAAAACGGTACAGAGACACCTGAAAGGATGGACACACCACACAGCATTTACTGATTTGTAGAAAAAATCCATTCCCAAGACATTTTAGGCTTGGTACAGAAGACATTTGCAACCAGATAAAGAAGCATTAGGGCATTTATATTTAACCCATTCCTGGGTTGCTGAGGCTGCCACAGAGTTGTGCCACACCAAGTGGATGTACTGGCTTGATTTTTACATATTCCTGTCTCACTCCAAGAGCAAACACTTCCAGAGCCATATGATAATACCTTTCCAAAGTAAGTGTACTGCTGTGGAATGTGAACTGTTTTGATGTGCACTGCAACCTGGCCCAGAATGAGGAGACCTCACAGGCAATTTCAGGCACCCTGGCAGCAGAAGTTTGGAAAACTCTGATTTATAAATACTGGCATTAAGCTTAACTTCTGGGCAAGATTATTTCCCATCCCAGGAAGTCTGATGCCAAGAGAGGAATGTCCTAGATGGCTGCATGCTTATGAACAGAAGTGAGCCTTTCTGAAGGGTCTCTCAGTAGGGTCTTCTCCTGAGCAGCTGTTTGTATCTCTTCTTCCAAGCAAGAGTGTGGAGTTGTGAGGTTTGTTTAGTTTTTTGGCTGGGTTTTTTGGTTTGGTTGTTGGGGGTTGTTGTTTTTTTGGAGTGTTTTTTTTGCGGGGGGGATTGGTTTTTCTATTTTTTGGCCACTGACAGCATGTGATTTCATTAGACATGTGAGTAAAATTGTGAGTTTTGTGTCTCCCTCCTGTGAACTCTCCTCCCACTTACCCCATTGCTTCTGAGAAAAAGAACCTGAAAATGGCTGCTTGAGATTTTTCTTTCTGTCGAACTGAAAGTGAGAGAAAAGCTGAAAATTTCTGAGCACAGCTGTACTTTCCCAATCAATAAGAGCTGATTGGGAGCCCAAAATGCTCTGCACACAGCTACAGCCCTGCATTTCCTGTCACTGCCCAAGGTGAAACCTTCCATCGCTTGCTGCGATGATTCATTTCCAAAACTTCAGTTAAATTATCACAACGGCAGGTGACCTCTGATTTTCACCCATGTCTTTTCCCCACCCGTGCTTTCTTTTATTATTTTTCAATTAAAATGTGACTCACTGTGGTGGAATTTTGTCAGAGTCCATCAACTCCAATCCTCTTCCTCTCCAAACTTTGCTGCTAATACATCTGTCACAAATTTTATTTTAAGCCTCAGTATTTGGTGCTGTATTTGTAGCTCCAAAAACTGAATTCAGAAGGTCTCTGTTGTGCCAGGTGCTGCACAAACATAAAGAAACCTGTCCCCAGGAGCTACTTTAAAAATTCCTTTCTGTCCTTTAATGACAGGCTTGCTCTCTGTGTGTTTTCTTCTGTTTCTCTTGCTAGTTGTCTGTTGAAAGCAGTAGCCTAGCAGCAAACTGGATTGTCTTACTGGAGATGGCAGAACTGCTCCAGATTTCTGCTTTGAGTATCTGACATCAGGACATGTTCCCATCTTTCACTCATTAAAAATTAGTCCTGATAAAATGGCATGATCGGTGCAATAGAAAAATCTTCTAAGGTTAGAGAACCAATAAACCTTCCTTCTTTTTTGATTCAGTGCAATCCTACCTGTTTTAGGAGACTTTAATTACTAATTAACTATGCTGTTCATTTGCTCCATTATATTCATCCCTGCTTTCTTCTGGGATTTCAGCATCTGTTGGGGAGAAAACCTTGGAAGAAAGCCAAAAAACTGTGGCTAGAGGTGTTAGTGATGCTCTTTTCAAGTCAGAACTGGGACACCATTTGATGGTAGTTACCCCACTGTGTTACTGTCTTGGATCACATCCTGGGAATGTGACACACCATGTGCTCATCAGAGCTTAGGAGTCCTAACAACAAACTGCAGCACATTAAGTAAAATTCAACAGACTAAATGAAAATTATTTTTTTCTTTTAACACTATCTTATAAATTGCCCACTCTGATTAGGAGACTGCAGAGGAGGCTTTAAATTGAGCACCCTTGGGTGAACTAATCCTCATAAGCAAAAGCCTCCCACTTTCTCTATGAAAAATTATCTCCACTTCAAGAGATAATAGGCAACAGCCTGGCCTACAGGCAGCCACATGCTGCTGGTGGAGTTAATTGATGCAAATGGCTCCGGGGTGTTTTGCAGAAGATCTCCAGAGGATCTTCATTGTCTTTACCATCCACATTGCAGCACAGCTTTCTTAAAGAAATAAGTTACTTTCACAAGACCTTTCCTAAGAAGGAGAGTCTAAACAAGGATGAGAAAGTCATCACCAAACTCTAGTACTCAGTATTTGAAACACGAAGTTAGGTGTCATTATTGTTAGTCTCCTACATGTTTCAGTCAAGCTCTAATAATATGTTTTCCCACATAAAAGTGCAAATGATCCTGTGTGTCAGAGCTTATGTTTTCACTTCAGAATTAACTCGGGTGAAGCTGTTGTCTCTTCCTCCTTCACAGAGAAACCCCAAATCTGGGGGTGTGTTTTTTATTCAGAGCAGAATTACTGATCGATGCTCAGGATCTCTTCACAAGGACTGGCACCCTCAGCACTGAAGATGCAGTCACAGCATTTGAAAGCTGAGTTCCCCAATGTTTTCCCACACCTCTCTGTCCCCAGAAAATTCAGTCCACTCCAGTTTACATGTACTCACATGGGCAGGGGTATGTCTACACCACCATCTCATTCCCCACAGCACGCCTGTTCTGGATTCACTGATCCTCTGTATAGCACAAACATTAATTCACTCTTGTGCTATTTTTGGAAAGTACCAGGTAGGTCCTTTGACAGAAAAATCAAAGTGTTATGTCTTATCTATTCTGCTCTGGGAATATCTCCCAGCAGGCAGTATGGATGAGAATGTACCAGGCTGTCTTTCTTCTGCTCTGCAGAGTCCTCCAGCAACTCCCTACAGCCTTTGCAAACTCAGAAACTCCAGATTTGTCATGTCATACATACAAGACCAAAATGTAGAGTCTCAGCTTCATCTCATGAGCACACCAAGCATCAGGACTGCAGAACAGCTCAGAATTTGAACTGAGAAGGGACCCGAAATGACAGCTATATCTTAGGGAAGGAAGGACCAGAAGGACATAAGGCCAAATGTGGTAAGAAAAGGACAGAGCTACGCTGCTGTCAAGGAGGCCAGACAGTCTAGTGGAGATGTAACCACTAGTGGATGTGTTCAGCAGGATAGATGTAGCCAGAGAACATCATTTAATGCAGTAAAAATAATTATGGGATATGACTTTGATGGGTTCAGGGATGCACAGGGGTGTATGCAAACCCTCTGTGGAAATAATGAATATGGGATGTGATCCAGGTTTGCTAAACGGAGTTCAGATCCACATAGAATTCAACCACATTTCTGTAGTAAAGACCTTAACATGTGATTGATAGTAGTTCTTTTAATGGATTCCAAATAGGAACTTTGCTGAGTAAAAATACGACAGATTCCTTCGGTGATGATTTTGCGGGGGGGAAATGCCATTGGTACTCCCTCACAATTCAGAGATTTTTGTGATACTGTTCTTCAGCTGTGACTTTTTTTTCTGGTGCATTTTATAGACCATCCGTTTTGGAGACAACAGAAGCCAGAGAGCTCTCTTACATGGATAGCTGCCCCCAGTCTTGTTTTGAATATGGATTTCTTTCTGTGTTGCTCTTATATTCAGAGAGGAGCATATGCACTGTGGGTCCACTAACATTGCAAGCTTAACCTAAACTGGAGACCTCCCACCTGCAGTGAAAACACAACCTGTAACAGTTGTCAATCCACTTTTTAAAAAATGACCTGCCTGCCATAAAATCTGTGCCGTGCCGTAACCAGCTTTCATGCCCAGGAGTTCCCCAGCTGGTGCTGAGAACCTGACTCAAGAAGAACTATGAAATTCAAATCTACGGAGAACACAGTTAGTTGGCTGTTGGTCACGGTAGAGGGCAGACTCTCTGCTGTGACCTAAGGTGAAGAGGTTGTAGTAATTGCTCTAGTTTAAGATTGTAGAGTAGTCTTGTGTATATCTACAGAGGTGGGAAGGAGTGGAAAATCCTCTCCATGCTCATCCCAGCTGAGGATTGTGTAGGCAAAAGGTGGGTACCTTCAATGCAAGACACTTACAGTGGCCACACCATTTCTGAGGACTTTCTACAGTCTGGATTTTATCTGTGGACACACTGGAGGGTTAAGGCAGGAAATTTTCTCAGGAACTCACTGTACTTTATGTACTCGCTGTCTTCTTTATCTAAACCCCTTATATCTGCATAGTTGGCTTGGATGTCTCAGAAGGAAAAACATTTGCATGAGTTTTCTTCCGATTTTTACTTCCAGAAAAGCCAGAAATAGTTTAAGAATTTCAAGAATGGCCTCTTAACTTCTGCTTTGGGTTCCCTGTAGAAGGAGGAAGTACAAATCTCCTAATATGTTCAATTCAACATCATTTTTTCTGTGTCTTTTTGTCAAAGAAGCTTCTCTACGTTTAACTGTGGAGAAGCTACAAAACCTGCAATAGGACAGCACAGGCATCAGAAGTGTTGAGCGGAAGGGCAATAATTCAACTATCCTACCATTATGCAGAGGGTGTGTGATATTGGTGGAAGACTCAAGACTAATACTCTGGAATCACTACATCGCACTAATGCACATATTTACTGAGTGGTAGGAATTGCTGGAGACAGAAGAGAGATGAAAAAATCTCTTCTTAAGTCTGCCCAGAGTCCTGTTCAATAGCAGAATGTTGATCTATGTGATCATCTTGTTTAAGTAAAAGTTCTCCCAGACCACTTCAAGCCATGTGGAACAGAATATCACTGTAGTTGGCAGCTATGTACCTCCAGTGTGCCTGACCCACCAGCGTGGGCCCTGACTGAGCACACACACCAGAGGGGCCAGGAGCTTTGTTTAGGACAAAGAACCGCTTACAGCTGCTTTCCTCAGTGGTGTGTCTCTGTTTTCTGATGTCAGTGTCTTTTTTTCCCTTTCTTTCCTTTCACCAGAAAAGCAGTTAAATCTGCATCGGGGACAGCGTTACCGGAATGTGACTTGTTAGTGCCAGAGGTATTGTAACACACAGTCTGCAGTGCAAATAGGATGGGAGATAAGGAACCTCTTCACATCTGGGGTGGGCTGCATATCTCCTTCACACTGGCAGAGTAAGCAAACGGCTTTGCTAAATGACAGTTGTTGGATCCAACAAACTGTGTGCTCTGTCCCTTTTCACATACTGTAAATATCCATATCAGAAAGCCCACAGCTAACCCATACTGAATCCTTGGCAGATAAAAATCAAAGGAGAGGTACTGAAGTCTGATGTCTTCATCCAAAGCTGACTGAAGTCAATCTCCTAAAAGATTTGGCATTTAAAGGAATCCCTAAATTACCCTTTCATCCTTAGGGATGTTAGCTGGGGCAGAAATCTCTCCAAAGAAA
Source organism: Platysteira castanea (assembly GCA_013397175.1). Lineage (NCBI taxonomy): Eukaryota > Metazoa > Chordata > Aves > Passeriformes > Platysteira > Platysteira castanea. The sequence goes on from VYXC01000693.1 coordinate 60,752, forward strand.
GTTTGAGGAGAAAGAACATAACACTATATGAAATTGATGTTGCCTTTCTCAGATTGTGCCCACAAAATCCATAAGACAAGCTGGAACCTACACATCTACTGTCAGCCACATAAATCTAGGCTTATTATAAAATAAATAAATAAAATTAAAAGCCTCCCTTGTTAAACTGCCCCTTTCAAATTCTCACTGGCAACAGAAACATCATTACCAATCACGCACTGATGGAAGCACTGCAGATCATTTCCAGCGTGAGTTACTGCCCAATTTCAATGGCTTGTGCAATCAGTGGGTTTTCTAATTGCTTTGGGGATTAATAACACAATAGGAGGCCATTTCACATTGGTTGACAATTATTTTATCCAACTGTATAAAGAACAGGTGATAAATTAATAAATTATAATCAGCCAGTTATTAAAGCTTAATGGCAGATGGCTGTAACAAGAATAAAGAGAGACTGAGCCTCACAAAATGGTATTTTGATAGTATTTTTCAATGCATTTTTAATGAGAGACATATAAAATGCATAAAACTTATAAATCATTTATAGAAGAACAAACTACGGAGTTGAATGGTCCAGTTATAATGCTATCATTATATTATTAATATCACAAGATCACACAGCATCCAACAAGTCTGACTGGCAGCTTATTGTGTCGGGTGCCGTACAAACAGAGGGCTGCTCGGTGCCGAGGAGATGCACAGCCACAGCTGGGTGCTGGAGGGCTGCCAATGTCATGGGAAGGTCCCAGGACTAAAGCTCACTCACCTGCACGAGTTCTCCACTGAAGTCCTTAGTGGCTGTTGAACCCAGTCTAGGACTCTGGAATTTTAATCCAGACATGTATTTTTAAGGCATTTTGGTGTGCAAAGAGCACTGTGCTGTGACACCAGGCAACATCCTGCATGCAGGTGGGGGAACGAATGCACAAGACCTTGTTTGCCTATTTGTTTGCAGGCATTTGACATTTCACAGCACAAACGACTGTGCATGTATATATTACTTGAATACTACTTTTTGGTATGTTATTCTCAAAATACAGTCAATCAAATCAGTCTAGGACATCTATTGTTTTCCTGCCTCCTTTTGCTTCTTCTGGGGCACTGAATAGCCTATTGTATGTATTTTATAATTTCTGTGTGCTTTGGTGATATTCTCAACCTTTTAAGATCAGTAGTAAAACACTTATTGAGCAGAGTCAAGCTGGAATTTCAAAAATTGTCTTTATTATAACCTGGGTTACAGGTCTGCAGAATGCAATTTCTTCCCTTGTACTCATACAGCACCCAGCCAAATAACACCTTGGAGTCCTGGTCCAAGTCCTATTAAGAACAGATAAAAGTCCCAGAAGCCTGACTGGTTGGTGACTGACTCAAATTCACCTCAGCCTATTGCAAGTTAGGGTTTTCCCCATGGAAATTTGGTGCTAGAAGGACACTGCTTATGGGACATTAATACTCATCAGTGCACACAAAAATTCAAGCTCCTCCACCTCAAAACTCACGTCAAACAAAATTTTCTGTTACTCCTCTCTGCTGAAAATTAGCCAGTGATTTAGTAAGATGTATTGAATATTCCAGCTCCCTAAAACCAGATGCATTGCTCACAAAATAGTCATCATGGGTAATATCCTCCCTGATTGTATTACTCCAAAAATCGAGAATTGAATAACCTCTGGAAAACAAGTTACGCTTCTTGTCCTGAAGGTAAATGCTTTGTCACTGCGAGACTTTAAAAATGCAGTTGACAGACGAGTAGCCAACCCCAAACACAGTCTGCTGTCTCTTGGTATCCTCCAGCTACTTTCCCTCCCCTCTCTCATGAATGTCATTGGCTGCTTGCTTCTATCTCCATCCTATACCCGAGGCTCTGTAGGAGGATCTCTTTGTTTTCCATGCTTGTACAGCCCTTACAGTCATGAGGATTGGCTGGTCCTTGAAAAGGACTCTTTCCCACAGAACAAATCAGAAAATAAGGACAAATACTCAGGCAATATCTTGCAAGTATTTTCCCAACACTGAATTTGCTGTAACCAGCCTACGGCTGAACACAGGAACACCAGTCTGGCACCTTTTCCCAGCAATGACACTCACGCTGTTTTTTCCTCAGGCAAGCAAAAGAAAAAGTGGATCTTCTACACATGCACTGGCAGAGCCTTTTGGGGAGTAGCAGACAAGAGAGAGACTCTTACAAGGTCTGAAGGGGCAGGGACAATCAACAGGCATGGCCTGGACCCCAGCTGTGAGCAGACCCTAGATGGGTGTGGGAAAGGGGTAATGCTCAACACAGCCCTCATCCCTGAGAGATCTCTCTCCAGCAGAGCTATGCTTCTTCTCATGCCTGCTGCCTGGTGCTTCCTTCAGGCAGGGTCTCATTGCACTCCCCTCTCCTGACCTCCACCTCTGTGTGTCCATCCTCTGTCATCAAAGTGAAGAGTGATGTGTGCTCAGTCTCATGCTAAATTGCAAAGGAGCCTCATCAACAGAGACATATAGGCAAGAATCTTTCAAAGCACCTAAAATTTCACGGTTATTAAAAGAAACACAAAGATTTCCCCATTTCCTTCCCCTCTAACACCTGTTTTCCCTCTTCTAAAAATGGTCTCTTTCCTCAGCAAGGAATAAAACCTTCCCTGAGTCACAAGACTGCTTCTCAGCCCCTTCAGTGAGCTCTCGGGATCCAGTTGTGTCTTGCAAGCAAAAGAAAGTACCTGGCTTTTCCAAGAAATCAAGATGGAAGGACTGCTTATACAGAAAATGGGTCAAGGGGCTGCACCTGAGTCAAGGTGCTACAGCTGGGTTGGGAACTACCCCTATCCATACAGTCTGGGGGATGAACAGGTTGAGAGCAGCCCTGCAAAGCTCTAAGGAGCACAGTGGGATCAAAACCATGCAGTTTCCCTGGCTCTGAAGGAATTTCCAGGTGGTGGAGAGCTTATGAGGACAGCACCCTTACTCCCAGCAGACAGACATGCAACAGAGTTCTGAAGGATTAGAAGTGGACAGAACTGCACTCAGCTGGTCCTGTAGCCCTTGGGATGGCCAGGCAACCAGGTGAGGGGCCAAGCTGGCCCTGTGCCACCCCCAGGAGAGAAGAGCTCAAATGGCTTCTCTGCTTTCCACATCCCCACTGACCTCAATCCCACAGCCCAATCAACCCTCCCTCCACTATGAGCTCTTGCTCTCCCTCAGCTGCAAGCCCTTGTCCTGCTGCACCAAGCATTCCTCAGTCAAAATGTGCTTTAGTTTCCTTTAGGAGTAATTTTTCTCTCCCAAATATAACTTTAAGCATTTTAGATTCTGTTTCTGCAAAGATCTGGGAAAACTGCATCTCCCACCATTCCCACATTAAAGCTGTCAATACATAGAGAAACCCTCCATCCACCCCACCTTTTCCCTCTCCTGATTCTAGGCCCTTTGACTTATTATCATAATGCTACGTTTATCTGACCTTTATTGAATATGCCATCTGCCATGCTAGAAAGTTTAAAAAGCATTTAACTCTGTCTGTATCTAATTGGAATTTTCCTCACTGCCCTCCAAATTTAGCACAAGATCATTTGAAATTGCTGTACCTTTCATTTCAGCTGAATCACAAAAGCCAATTAGATCAACAATAATTATAATAATTTTTTTAAGAAATAAAATATTAAAAGCCATAATGCACCCAGGATTTCAAGAACTAAGAAAGAGCTATACTCCCTGCAGGTTTAAATACCAGGTAATTCTGTGTTATATTTTTACTTCCTCTGTAAAAGTAAGTATCAACCCCAGACCTTCCTAAATGTGTTTTATTCTCTCCCGGCACACCGAGGTACACAATGGTCACAGCGAGTTGCCTTTTTTTTGGTCTCCCTGAGCAGCAATATCCTCAAAGAATTCCAGCCAGTTAATGAGGCGTGCCCTTCCCTTCCTGAAACCATATTAGATATCCTTAATTAGGCCATGCTTTTCTAACTGTTCCTCCCTCCCTTAGTATCTCAAAAGAGGAGCTGAAGACTTTCAACTGCACAGATCTGCAGCTTCCTGGTGCATCCCCTGGCCCTTTATAAAAATAGAAAAAGAGATCACATTACCTCCTCCTCAACCCTAAGATATCTCTCCCCTGAAGGAAGCAAATTTATAAAAATAGTAACTACAGCTTCTCCAGTTTCCTAACCAGAGCAATAGCAGCCTAAATAGATGTATATTTTTCTTTCCTCAGCAAGGATGAGCCTTAGAAAGGTTGGAAATCTGTTTCAGATGAGCTTGAGAAAGCAAGGGAGCACATTCCCCTGCTCATCCAGAGCTTATCTTTCTATTGTTTATTCTGTTCACCTGAAACTTTGCGAGATAATTTTATGGTTTTCTAAGATAGAAGTTTCTTCTGTTTTTCTTGGTTAGGGTTCTCAGTGGTAACCAGAACTGAAACACACCTCTTCAGATCATGCAAAATTTGGCCTTGTACTGGAAATACCAGAAGCTTCTGGAATTTCTCATTTTCATTTTTCTAAAGATTGCTCCAACACAGATGTTTGAAAACCTCACAGTTTGGACAGGCTGAGTTTAGAATTGAGGTTTGCAGACCATGGCCTAACTGATAAACTCTACCAAAACAAAGTGATCGTAGTTTACTCTTCCAGTCCTCCCCTGGAATAAGTCCAAATCTGGCCCTTCTCTGCCTGCAGTTACAGTACTGCCCATGCCTTCCCCATTACTCTCAAAAAAAAATCTGATTTTCAAGCAAAATAATTTCCCATAAAGATCACTTTCTTGCCTCGGCCCATCACTACACATTTTAGTGCAGCAGCATTTCATTGTATGGTTCTCTCCTCTTGTTTTCTTGATGCTGGTGTAACTTCTTTCTCTTGGTGGAACTAAAGATAAACATTAATTCTATACAGGCCAGCCCAAAAAGGAGGTAAAAACCTGAAATCGAACATCAAGCAACTCTGAAAGGTGTGTTCAGGACCCAAATGGAGCCCAAGTCTTTCACATTGGTCAGACATGGACTGAGCGCAACCTCCCCCCAAGGTGTGGAAGCTATTACATCTGACTGCAAAACTTTACAGGCTCCTCAGCAGCTGCAGAAATGAACATCTGGCACACAGAGATGGCCACACAGATCCGTGGGACTGGGGATTAGGAGGTGTGAAAGTCTGTGCTAGCGGCCCAAACAAGATGCTGCAGGGAAGCGGAGTTCAGCACTGAGACTGTGATACTCAGAGGAGAGGTAGAAGCAAGACAGCTGCTTCAGGGGCAGGGCAGGGTTTCTGCCAAAATCAGCTTCCTGTTTACTGATGACTGACATTATTTTATTCAAGTTACGCCAGCAGGACTGAAAGAGTAATTTCAGTGGCCAATACCTGCACCATAAAAATTATTGCCCCAGAGAGCTCCAGATTTTGCCAATAGGTGACAAGATTGACCTGGAGATAATCTTGGATGTGTGTCAGTTCAGCAAATGTTTGACCTCAGGGACAGAAGCTACTTCCAGTATTCTGAAAATTATAAAAATTTATTTACTCTTCAAAAAGCCTTGCAAATAACCTTGATCTCATGTAACACTGGTAATTGTCCTGCTTTGAGTGGCAGGTGAAATAGGAAATACCCAGAGATTTTTACAGACCTCTGAAGTTCAAGTAGATCTCTACAATCCCATAGAATAAGAAAATATAGTTATTAATTGTTTTTATAATGATGGTCCACTGACAAAGACATAATTTGTGACCTTTGAGAAATAACTAGTGTGTCTGAAACCACTGAACATATACCAGAATTAAAGGCAGACAAAAATGTGTGACTATTTCTGTGGGAGACATTCACGTTTGCCCCTACTTTACAATCACTGCCATCAAAAATATCTTTCGATTATGTCTGCACATAAATAATAATGCTTCCCCCTTTGTCATTTCTTCAGATCAGTGTGAGAGAAATTTAAAAACTTTCTGCAAACAAAACATATCTCTGGCTTGCTTCTTTGTTTCTTTGTTTCTTCTCTTGCTGAGGACAATGCTTGGCTTATCTTCTTATCTCTGTGGCTAATAACAATTTGTGCTTTCCTTTAGGAAAACACAGACAAGGCATCATAATTTAAAAAACACAGCACAGTCAAAGCATTCCAGTTTTACCTCGAGGTAAATTTGTAAAGGTCAACCTCAAACGTGGGTACAAACCTGACCCTGGGTAAGGTGAAGAGCCTTTTATGTGCACACATGCTGCGTGTGTGAGTGGTGCAGGGTGCCCATCTCTGAGAGACTGCCTGCCCTCCAGCTTGCTGTTCAACACAGTGAACTGCAGCCCTTTGCAGAGGAATTTCCCTGAGTTTCACGTTAGAGAAAGTCCCCTGCCAATATCTGGAGGTTTCAGGTAGGTATGCACAGCTGGGGCTGATCCTTGGTCCCTGCAGCTGTACCCCCACATCCTTTGCTGCTGTTTCAGGATGGTTGGGTGCAGATAATCTCCTCTTCACTGCCTGGGTTTGGCTGTGACTTGCGGGGAGCTCTCCTCCTCACATTTCATGCGTTACACTTTAACTTTTGTCATTGTTCATTCTCCTTTTATTGCCATGGGAGGACGTTTCTTTCACTTCAGCATTTGCTCACATCAGAAACAGATAACGCTGTGGGAGGCAGTGGGAGGCAGGACTCGTCCTCGGAGGTCACCCCTCTTTGCAGGGAGGGGGCATTCTTGTTTCACCTTCCTCCTTGAATTCAGCATCCCTGCTGCGCCAAGTAGTGCTGACTGTCAGCTCCGCCTGCCCTCCCACTGGCCTCTCTGCCATCATTGCTTCTGCTCCCTGCTTCCCTTCTTCTAGGGAGAGCATCAGAGGTCAAAGGGACCTTCCATACCGAATTCAAAGCAGGACTTACTTTGGTGCACCACTGGTGGGCCAGCTGGCCACCCTGTGCTTGCCACAGACATGAAGCTTCATAGCCCTGTCCATTCACACATCAGATCTAAGGATCCCTCCTCTCCTTGGTACCTGTGGATTTATCATCACAAGACTTCACAATATTAAGGAAAGATGCCTCCTTTTGCACAAATAAAAACTGAGAATCATAGTTCAAACACCTTAGAAATGTTGATTTTACTGATCTTACTATAACATTGTTAAATGGGAAGCCCCAAACACACACAGAGAATCAACACTCTCTGAATATGCCCCAGGTCCAATTTTCCAAATTACAAATTAGTTGTTAGAAGAGCACAAACTTGAGTCAGGTCTCCACACCACTTCCTTCCCATCCCACTCTTCCTCTTCACCTCTACTGTTAAAAATTTTGCAAGAGCAGGAACAATAAAAATTAACCAACTTAGCGGAGTCACTGTGGCACATAGCAAGCACTCTGTGCTGGAGCCCTGAAAATCCCATAAGCCATTCATTAAGTGGGAGTGAAGCTATTCCAATGATAAGCATTTATGAAAAACCCACCTTCAGATTCAAGATGGAAAAAGCATTATGCTTCCCTTCCTGCTCTGCTCTAGAAGTACAAATGTCTCCTTTGATATGGCACAGGCGTTTCCTTGGAAAAGTTTAAGTGGGAGTGAGGAATTCCTGGAAATATTTCACTTCAGACCAAAAATTTATCAGAATAAAAAAATTTCTAAGGGCAATTTACATCATGGAGCACACTTGAATTTCTAGATCACAGAACTGTATGAATATTGGATCAAATCTGGATCTATTACCTGAGTTTACCCTTAAAAAGAGTTTGTTTAAAAACAAAAAAGAGAGACATCTCTTACATGCAGTATTAATAATATTATAATTAAAAGCTGACGCATCCTTCTAAGAAATTAGCTAACAGAAGTAATTCTATGGGAATTCAGTTACCAAGCATTGGAATTGATGTTGGGGCTGAGGTGAAGGTTGCTCTTTCTCATGTTTGTTAAGCCTTTTATGTTGTGAAGACATCAGTTTGAAATGTCTCAACATGTAAAGGCATCACAGGAGTTTAGACTGTCACATCCAGCCACAGTACAGCACCACTGGATGGACCTAAGGGTGTTGGATGCTTGTGCAATAATCTGACTACAGACAGGCGTCTACATAATTTATGTCACACCAGGGCCTACTGTGTCACTGCTGTTGCACAATTGACCCTTTTACCTGTAGGGGATAACCTTCTGGGAAAGAAGCCACACAAAATAAAACAAGCTACACCAAAGCAGCCAGCTTGCCCCACAAGAAGCAAGGCTTGTGCCTGAAAAGACAGGAGCTAAAGCTTAAAATGTGGCTGAGGATTACTCCTCTTCACAGCAGAGCCCTTTCTCTCTTGCTCAGCTCCCATTTGGGTCACATTTACTTTTGCAGCCTGAGCCCTCACTGGTTTTTAGACTGTGGTTGCTGAGACTCTGTAAACAAAAAGAGCCACTGAAGTAAGTGGCAACTCTCTCCCCTATTATTTTACAACATCATGATTTGTAGAAATTCCCTAGCTGAAGAGACACTCTAAAGTAATTCTTTCTACAGTTGAAATCACAAATTTGCAAAATTAGAATGCTAAAATCAGACCTTGTAGCTTTACATTTTCTTATAAAATTATTTGACTAATATAAGAAATGAGCCAAATATCTCTTTCTATGGAGAAGGTTGAAATTCCTATGAATCGACATGAAGAAATAACCTAAGCAGATAATTCTTTAGATTAGTTAAAAAAAGACTTCTGAAACTTTCCTGTTTTCCTTTTGACTGAAGAACTTTCCATACAGATGATATCCAGCTACAATATAGCTAAGCTTATGATGTTATTTTAATTATAAAAGCAAAACAACAACAGTTATCTTCTGTCTCCCTTGGTATGAAATCCAAAGAGCAAAAGAAACAAGCCATTGAAGTAACCCTTTTTCCTGTTTTGTGTTTGAAACATCCTCCAGTTACATACACAGTGACCAAAGGAATTGCTTCTCATTTACTCTTTTTCTCTCTGTAAACCATAAACTGCCCTCTAATTGATTCAAAAGGTGTGTAGGGATTAGCAGAATCAAAGTCACATAGGAGGGGGAGATATTTTTAAAGACTTCCAGTCTGTAATACAGAGAAGGAGGCAATGCAAACACAATTAAACCCTTGATGCAAAGGAAGCAAATGCTCATATTGTGACTTACATGAGTCAAGAAAGGAAGACAATCAAGCTATGTCATGTTTTAGCTCACAGTCACTGTAAAGTCTGGGGTTATAAACTCCTTCCTTTCAGACAGGCAAACAGTGAGAGCTCTGTTCTGTTTTCAAGGGATGGATGCTATCACTTAGACAAGATCCTAACTCCTAGTGGGTGATAAAAGCTTATCACCCCCGTGAACAACACAGCCCAGTAACTGGTGGGCGTCTCTATCTTGCAGCCCCAGCTGCTGACTTCCTCTGCCTTGAAGTAAGGGAAACATAAATAAAACAATCACCATATGGATATTGCATTATATAAATGAGGGTGGTTGTAAAAAATGCAGTTTCATACGGTATTGGCAAAGAACTGAATTCATCACCAGCATTTCGAGGTTGGTTGAGAAATGTTTCTCAGAGAAATGTTTCTCAGGCACGTTCCTCCAGCAGCAAAGGACAACTGAGCATTATCTTCAGGACACAGTCTTCCTGGCTGGCTGACATGGGGACCATGTTGGAAATTAATAGTTGGTGGCTGAGGACAGACGGCTCAAACAAACTGACTGAAATAAGCAAGACTTTGTACCAGCAGAAGAATGTGCTGCCCCTCTTTTCTAGCTGCATTACATGTAACATCACCTTCCAGCTTGCTCCTGCAGGAAAGGGTGGTTTGGGACAAAGAGCTCCAGGAAACATCATCCTGGACCTGATTCTCTTGCCTAGTTGTAATTAGCAATGATAGAACTGAAGGATGAAACACAATGATGCAGTGTGACTCCTGGATTGCAGTGGGAGGGACTTTTATGTTTTGCTTTCGCATGAGAAAAGGTCTTTCTAAACCTTCCTCCATCCCAGCATGGCTGTGCTGTGCTGGGGCTGATTTACTGCTCCTGCCCATTTCCAGCCAAGGTGTGTTATTCACTTAAACCAATGCAAATCAGGAGCAGCCCCAGATGAAGCTAATGAGGTATCCTCTGTCTCTCAGGGGTGTATCTGCCGGCAGATTCAGCCCTCTGTGGTCAGTGTATATCATTGTAAGCCGGGAGTTGCTCAGCTCTGGATGGAGAGCCAGGACCAGGCTGATTTACAAGTTAGTCACCAAAGTACACCACGAGCTAATCCCCTGGAGGACAGCCAAGGACATAAGTTAAGACCTCAGACAATTCTTAATGGTTTCAGCACTGGCCTTGAATCATTGCTGACCACCTAGAAGTAGTTCAGGATTTAGGAATCTAACTGTTTCTGACTGATGCTGTACATCAGTGCCAAATTCCCAGACTGAGAGCAGTAGCCCTGTGCTCTCCTTTCCTTACATTTCTTCGAAAGATCTGTGGCACACATGTGTTTGCTTTTCTGCATACACCCAGTCCCAGGCTGGATTGATGCTCTGCAGAGTCAGAGCTGTCCCCAGCCCAGGGGTCTGGTCCATGGAACATATTTGGAGGGTTCTCAGCACATCCTCAGAGGTAAATGGCTGGTCAATTTTAAATTCTTTTCCATGATCTAATACCAAGTAATTGCAGAGCCCTATGCCTGTTATCAGACTCAGCCCTTCATCTCTCTGCCAGGCTCTCGGCACAGGTGTGATTTTCAGCCTTAAACAGCTTGAGAGACTTCATTTAAATAAGCTGTCAGTCTGAGTTCTCTTTAATCTCTGAGGGGATTTTTTTCTTGTATATTCTGTGGTTGTAAGAATGAAAAATGAGTGGTCAGACCGGTAGTTTGCAGTTATATTGGCTGTTTCCTTTTCCAAAGATAATGATTTTTTTTTTTACTCAATGAGTTGGTTTTCTTAATGACTTGCAGCAAGGTGTTTTTTTCTGGTTTTTTTTTTGTTGGTTTTTTTTTTTTTTAAACTTTCATTGTTAATAATAACTGTGGAGTAGTCTTAAAGCAGAGCACACAGTTTTGCAGAAGTGTGAATGTTCTGCTGTGAACCCCATGCAAACAGACCACAACCCTTAGGGGAGACACAGAAGCCTTAAAACCAACAGAGTAAAATGAGTAAACCTCCTTATACAAACGTCCACATAGTCTACGAGACAGCAATTGTTCATTATCCTTTTATTATACTTAAGCAGAGGAACCTTCAACAAAGCAATAGACTCATAAAAGTTCCCACCAGTTCAGAGTCTGAGAAAGCCATCCCTGTCATTCACTGCAGGAAAGCTAACTCCTGATAATGTTAGGAAGTACATAGGAATAGTGGCAACCATTCAGAGATTTTGGAAATAAATAGATTTCTGAGGTCTTTCTCATGAGTTACAAGTCAGTGTTACTGAAAATACTTTTTTATTTACATAATTTTGCCCATTATGAGCCACTTATGAACAGTGACTTTTCTCTCTCCTCCAGCAAAGTCAGATACTGACAAACTTGAGATCAGCAGGAAAAGTAGGGCCTCAGCTCTGAGTACAATCTTGATGCCTTTTGTTCTTTGTAGTGGATATATTGTCCTGAAGACTGGGGATACAAGAAAAAAAAAATCCTGTAATCCTTAGCATACTCCTAACACCAGTAACACAGTGATTCCTTTGACAAATGCACAGAAGATATGGAGCCTTCAACCATCCAGGTACTTATAGGCTGCCTCAACACAGGGCATAGAGACAAGCCTCTGAGATCAGTTTATTGAATTGCACCTGTCCAAGGGTGCTTGTGAAGAAACTTCTATAAATGAAAATATGAACCCAGAAAAACATTTCACCTGAAAGTATCTTCTGATTGTTGGGACTGATTATTCCAGTGTCCACAGTCCATGTTTTCAACACTCCCTTTTTGTCAACAGAAGACAGAAACAACTTTTGAAGAGGAGATTGAATTTTTCTGCTCGACAAAGTTTGACTGTGTCTGCATGCCTGCAGTTGACTAGTCTTATGGGATCACCTAAGTATGAAAACAGATCACTTTTCTCAATGTTATTACATCCTCCTCTGTCCCATGGATCACCTCTGATAGCTTCAGCTCAATCAGACCAAGATTTTCTTTGCCTCCAGTCTTTACACAGGTCATTATCTTGGAACATCACCCTGCCCTTTGGATTAAAATTTGAAAGATGCATATAGCTTGCATAATTTTCTGCAGTACCCGTAGGCACTTTGAAGTGATGCCTATCCAGGGATTTAACAATTTAGCATTTGTGGATACACCCACAAGAAGAGCTGCCTTCTTCCTACACAGGCTACTTTTTTCTCTTGCCAACGTTTGCACTTTCTCTTCCATAAGTAAGAACATGGTTCCCGGATTACTCACAAGGTATGTCTCAGCTGCAGTCATTACTCGTCACAGAGACACAGAGCACAGAATTAATTTCAGGATTCAGACTGTCCTGAACAGAATAAATCCCCTTGTTACAATATCTTCATCACATGAGTGTGTGAACCAGCCTTACTCAAGATAACTCAGAGGTGCCAACAGAGTAAAGCAGAGAAACAAGGAGTTTCCTAAAACACACATTCTAAATTCTGACATACTAGAAAGATCCACAGGGTTTGGATGCTCTTGGGTTAGACACAATAAGCCCAACATATTTTTAGCCCTGATCTTTGCAGCAAATGGAAGAACGCCATGGTTACAACAGAGAATGGAGTTCACCACCATGGCTGCAGGAAGGACCCATAACTCCCTACACTGATGTTTAGCACTGTTTCAATTTTTGAACCCTATAGCAGTTGCAGTGCTTCCATGTGCATTTCAACATCAGGAAGAACTTCCAGAAAACTTCTTAAGTCGTCTGTCCTCAGTTATTGCCACTGGCTGCTGAGCATAAAAAATGCTGCAGTTACTGTTTCATTCATTGGCAGAAGGACGAATTAAAACAACCACTGCATTTCTTCCCATATATAAGTCTTAAAGATGACTGAATATTTTTAATTCTTTATATACTTAGGCCAGTGTATGAAACCTTGAGTGGCAAGCAGCAGACAATTAGGGAACAATTATTCATTCTTTCCCCTAAAACAAGAACTAGAAAGCAAGCAATGAGTTATCAGTAGAGGATTTAATCTGAAAGGAAGTACCTTTTATGTGATGCATACCTAAACAAATGGAACCCATTGCCACAGGACATTGTAGGTGCCAGAAGTTTAGATGAATTTAAAAAGCCATTAAACAAGTGTATTGAATAAAAATCCATTAGCAACTATGAAAAATAAATATACACCTCCTTTACTGCATGTTGCTGCAAGGAGATGCTGGGGGAAGTGAAACTGGAGGCTTGATTTGTTTTTATTACTCGTCTTTAAACATTTACAGCAAATCAGTGTCAGAGACAGAAATCCTGGAATACCTGGATCTTGACTGTGGAGCTGCTCTTGCATTTTTGTATTTAAAAGGCATTACCTTTCCTCAACTGCTGTCAATACCCATTTCTTTTGGGGGCAGTTCTGCTACTAGCTGTCTTTAAAACAAGGAATGATCCATTAACTAGGCAAGAGTTTCCATTTGTCTCTTCTGTGATGTAACCTCAGTTGCTAGCAGTCCCCTCTTTGCCAGAAGTGGCTGCCATTTTTATTTAGATATTAATAGAACTTTTACAGAGCTGTTGGGCACACTTGCCATCTACCATTTTTCATTTTTATATGTTCAGCTACCATAAACTGAAAGTTTGAATGAAAATGTATGGTCGTGCCCTGTGTGTCATACCAGTATCTATGGAATAGCTAATTATACACAGTATTTCTAAAGTCACTGGGCTTCATACTTCCACTGAATTATAGAATGGTTTGGGTTGGAAGGGACATCTAAAGGTCATCTAGTCCAATCCCACTGCAATGAGCAGGTACATCTTCAACCCAATCAGGTTGTTTACAGCCCCATCCAACCTGGCTTGGAATGTTTCCAAGGGATGGGGCACCTACCATCTCTCTGGGGAACCAGTTCCTGTTTTTATATACCTTTGCTTATGTCCTTGTGCTGTTAAAATGCTATTTTCCACTACTTGCAGAATACCGGGGTGTTCACTCTTGCAGTTTCTCCTAATTGGTCTCATGTGAACACCTCATGAAACCACTCTGTAAAAGACTGACAGACAATTCCTTCCAGGCAGCTTTGTGTGTTTTAGCATTTCTTGTTGCTTTGGACCATTGCCCAAAAGTAAAAGCTGTTCATGACATGAAGCCTCTACACTTGAAATCTCTTCTCACAGGAGGGAGTCGTTTCCCTTGATCCTCCCAATCTCTTTCAGAAGTACATGGAAGAGATAGAAAGATGCACTGGCAAACAGAAATATGTGATAATTGTGGCCACAAACCTCCACTTCCCAGACCCTGATAAAAATAAAGTTCACATTCTTTTAGTATGTCCTCAGAAACACTGGTATTTATTTAGGGAGCCCTCCTGGAAAAATCAGTTAAAGATTAGACTGAGTAGGGATTAACTACATAGAAACAGAAAAGAGCTGCTAATTGGCCATCAGTGAAAATAATTTCATTCTTAAAGGAGAAAATATTATGCACAGAAGTTCCACATAGCATATTAGATGGAGGGCATCAGCCTGCAGCCACATCCCTTTTCCAGGCAGTGTAATCTTCCTGAGGGATATTCTCTGGAGACCTGGGTACAAGTCAGCAGTGCCCAATGTCACTGGGCAGCCCATAACTGCTGATTTAACTCTGGAGTTGGCTGTTCTGCACAGGTGCAAACTTTGCCCTTGGCAAATATAAGCAACGTAAGTGACACAGAAGCAGTGACTTCTGTGACCTCTCTTAGATGATTTGCATCTGAAAAGAGACGGTTTTGGAAATAGAACAGTTTTGTCTCAATGTCTCCAAAATAAGATGATTTGACTCTTTGATTCAAATTGACTTTTAATTCTGAAACTTCCCTCAATGCTCAGCTATTAAAGTCTTAGGTTTTGGGGGTATTTTTTTAAGGTTAGGCTCCAGAAGGATTTTTTTCTTTTGATTTTGACACAGCTCTGACTTAAGAGCACATTGCCAGAAGGGAATCAATCAAACTGAGTTATTAACAGTTGTGTCAAAGTGAAACAAGGGGGAGCTTATCACAAAAGGTGTTGCCCACAAAATTTCCAGAGCTTTGCTCAAAACATGGGGGCCCTTTTTGCTATTTTGGAGCTATTCTTTAAATGTGTGGACAGCAATACTGACATATAAAGAATTAGCAGCTGAGGCTACAAAGAGATCTGTGTGCCTGAAGAATTCTGTCCCAGGGACCTCACTGTAGTACTGGGCTTTTGATATCCATGGAAATGTGGATTCTTAGGAATTGTAAGTAACCCTGTGGGCAAATTTATCTGATAACACTTGGGAAAAATAAAAGGCATCCAGCATGAGGTCATCAGTTCCTACTGGGGGAATAATTGACAAAATGTAGTTTAAAGAGGCAGAATTCACTTGAAATCCCTCTACATCTGGAGCTTCCTTCTCATGTTACAGGAGTCCCAAATGTTCAAAATAGCAAACCATTAGTGACTGAAGGAGCAGCAAAACATCTGTATAATGCATGAAATGTCTGGAAGTGTCTGACTCTCTGGGAATCCGCTGAAGCTTTCAATTGATGCTTTAATGGTGGTAATTGAAGTTTGCAGCACTGGCACATCCTAGCTCAGTAATTAGATGGATTACAATCTTTCTTGTTTGGCAGCATTCTTTAAACAAGCTTCAGCTTTTCATATAGTCAACACTCTAGCAGAGATAAATGTCACATCAGTTCAGAGTGAAAAGTAATTTAAGGAAAGACTCAAATTTATCTTCACTGAGTACCAAACAGGAGATATTTCAAAGACAGGACAATGGCCCTTTCTATCTTAAAAGAATGGCCCATTTCTCCCATATAAAGGCTAGCTTGTGAAGGGGAATCTATGGGTGTGCCTTCCCTGAAACCACTGAAGCTAAACCTGCTTATAATATTTCAGTACTCAGTGTATGTATTAACGAATGGATGAAATTCTGGCAAATAGAATTCTGTAGGGGAAAGAAAAAAGGGAGAATTCCAAGGGAGAAAAATATATTGCCTATCACTTAGCAAGATAGAATTTGTCAAGGTGATTGGTAACCGAATGGCCAATGGAAAAAAAAATAAAAAAATGAAGGCATGAGAAAAAGCTCTATGCTGGGATTATTTGTAGTGAAATTAAATAAAAGCAGTTGAGATCAAGAAACAGCTTCCATCTATAGTGGAATGGGGGACATGCTTTTCAGTCACTTACAACCAAACATTGCTTCTGTAAATGGTTTTCACTCCTAGCTTTGAAATGGCAGCATCTAGCTGGTGCTTGTTTTAAAACTCCTGACGAATGTCCTACATCTATCTATCTTATTTTACTGGCAGCCTTTGCAATTTCAGAAGCAATGTTTTGAAACAGGCTCCATTCCTAAGGTTCATGTCTAGATTTTCTCCTACTTGGATGGTTTAGTTCGGTGAAGTGAAAATTTCTAAATATCAGTGAATTGGCTCACCTAAAGAACTGAGCAGCTTGAGGATTTCACTGGGAAAATCCTCATCTCTATGTCCTGGGAAATGGATTTCGTGGCTGTGTCATCACTGTGATGGGAGCAGACCTCCAAAGCCGAGCAGACAGGTATGGTTGATCTTGTGGTCACACTATTGCCTCAGTTTCCTCTACAGCATCACACATCCCTTCACCTCCTTCATTCCTCCTTTAGCACTATCCTACCATAAACAGAGTCAAAATATTTCATGTCTGGGGCAAATCATGCTGGCATCATTCCAAAAGAGCAAAAGGGGATTGAGAAAGGAACTCTACAGCCTCTCCCAGTTTTAATTCATGGCCTGCCAGTCATGTGCATTACATTTGGGGGAAATTTAGTACCTGCCACCATCATTATTCCCTTGTTACAGATCTTGCATCATGCTTGGTTCCCCCATGACTGAACAGAGTTTCACAGTAAAACTTCTCCCCACACTTTTGCTTTAGTACCTTGAACAAAAAGAGCCTGTGACCTCCCTGTGTAAGCTGGTGTGTCCTATTTTGGTAAAATTTATGGAGTACATAGCTATGGAAAGCTGAATCACTGAGGCATTGACCTAGTACCCATTGCCGTCAGTGAAGGACCCTGCTGACAGTAACAGCCAGGCTAGCATTCAGTCTTCAGCAAAGGTTCCCAAGAAAAAACATCACACAGGACATGCTTCATTTTCTCTATAATTTTCAAGGTACACAGGTACTTAAATGGTCAGAATAAATAAGCAGAATGACTGACATAGACAGATGACTGATAGAGACTTTTTCTGACTGCAGCAAATCACTCAGTCCAGGTTGCATTTCCAAATTTGCCATGAGCTGTTGTCTGACCTCAGGAAAGTCCCTTGAAGGCCATTTCCAGACTGAAAGCCATCTACCTGAAGGTGATAACACCTTACTCAGCAGATCTACTTTATAGAATAGTCACAGTGCCTTTATTTCATTTTTAAAAAGGTAAAAATTAAAGGGCTGTTGTTCTTTCTTTTTCAAAGATCTGAGCTCAGCTGTAGGCTGCCTTCTGCTTACTCAACAGGAAAAAAAATAATCATGTCCCTGCAACCTCAACATTACGGGCAGTTCAAGCAAAGTCCCTGTGGACTCGCTGGTTTGCACAATGTCCTGTGCAAAATCTGCTTGTATTTCCAAGAACAAATGAGTGTAAACTGATTTTGATGAAAGATTGCAGAACCTCTAAACGTTGGGGCAGTAGTTTACTAGAAAAAGCTTCATGTGAGAACATTTGGGCATAAAACATATTAACTACTTTAAAGTCTGAGTTTAATAAGTTCATAAAAGGGATTATATAATGTGATTGCCTACACACAAGAGACCCCTTTCAGGCCTGCACTCCTTAACTGCACAATATATCTCAAGACTAAGAGATCAATCGATGGTAAGGACCCTTCAGAGATTTGACCACGTATGAGAGGTATAGTTTAAATGAAAGTGCTTCCCTTCCTGTCCTACAACACATTCAGTGATGTAGCATATAGGAGGATTATGAGAAATTGGTAGTGTAATGATAAGGCAGGGATATCCTGGGTAAAAGAAAACCATGGGTAAGGCTGCTGGCAGGACTGGTTCAAGTGCCACAATCCTTACACATTTTGGAGGCCTCCAATCCAACATGGTGCAAAAGAAGAACTGCAGTGGAGGTACCACATGAAGCACTGAACCATAACAAGTTTTTGAGAAGCAAGCTCTGGGGATTATGGACAAAGCCTCCCGTGATGGCCTTGTGGGATCACTCCTACATTCAGCAAGGGGCACATAAAACCTCTGTCACAGGATGGCTTCCACATACCTCTGCCGCTCAGGAACCAGTGCTGAAGAGGGACCTAAAATTCTAATTCAAAGCTATGGGGCTTATCAACTGGTGCTCAGTGCCATGTAAATTGCAAGTATAGCTACAGTATTTTGAGACCAGCACTGGCTCTGAGAGCAGCACAGGCACATGGACATGTGCCTGCACTAGTAAATGATGGCTTGGGTGGTTCAGGTCTGGATCTCTCAACACCTACTGCATGGCTTATGGGCAAAATCCACCCATGGATAATGGTGAATTGACCGCACAGCTAAACAACTTCCTCTCCCATATGCACTGCATCAAACCAATGGCCACACACGTACAGAAACTAAAATCTCCATGGGAAGCCGAGATAGAATTGCAGTGGCTGCAGGAATTGCTACTGTCAAATGTAGAAGAACTGCCAACAGCTGTCATTCACACATCCACAGTCATCTGTTGCTAAGCTTTACAAAGCCCTCATCAACAGCTCAACTGCATTGTTCACAAGCACATTCTCCCTCCTTCTCCAGGATGGATCTTTGAGCAACATAATTTGAAAAAGACCATTTCAAAATTCCTTCACAAAACCTAGCACTTCATCACCCAGGAACATGGCTGAGGATTGTTCAAGGTGATAGTGAATACCTGCAGCATACACAAGGTACCTGGTATACCATACCTGCAGCTGGAACAACTGCATCAAGTGTGGAGCATAAACTGGATGTTGAATTGTTACCATTGCCATATGATCTGGGGAATTTGGCACAGGTGAGATAGAGATGTTGATAATCCTGTTTTGCTGGAGTTTTCTGTGGAAGTACATTATAAAGCATGTTCTCCAAAACAGCTTCCAATGACTCACTCAAGTGGCATAAAAGCTATATAGACCATGCATACCTTGGAGGTCAGACCTGCAGCCTTTGGGAGGTCTGCAAATGGCATGGAATTGATACGGTATGATTGCAGAAGAACAGATGATGCTCGCTGTGGAACCATTGCCAATTGGCTCTGCTTATCTGCTGAGGGGTGGCTGGAGGTCAGACAGCTGGCACCCCAGTGCACCTTTATACTTTCCTTATATTAACAGAAATGTGCTCTAGCAGTTCCTTTTTTCTTCAGACCTTTCTTCATACCATCTCATAAGTAGCTTGCAAGTGGCTTATACGTGCATATAGGAGCTGGACTTCCATGATCCTTTTGGGTCCCTTCCAACCCAGGATATTTTAAGATCCTTAATACGTATAATTTTGGATGGGACTGTAGCATTTCTTTGTAAGATAATATCTGTAGACCTCATTCATGCACAGCTATGAGTGTGATCAAGGCAGGACAGGAAACAGAATGATAGTTTTAGCTTTAGCTCGAAGAAATTCAAGAAAAGAAAAAAACCCTGTTGTGAGTATTTTCAACCAGACATAGTTGAAATTCATTAGTTTTATTCATTGCTGTCTGTGGAATCCAAGTGGAGAATGTCATTCACACAGCAAGAAACTAATCATGGTGGTCAGAATTCATTTTATCTGAGAATAGCCATCTAAGAGGCAAACATCTAAGAAAATTTTCCAGGCTCTGTACTCAATGGAGAGAGAAGGCAACACACCTGGGCAGAATCAGTGATCCTCTGATGACCACTCCTTCCACTGACTACAGAGGTACATCAAATTAATTAATACTTTATTTAAAATGCTTGACTTTTATGCAGCTGAGGTTGCAAGAGGCGAAAATCCTTCCAAGTATTTCGCACTTGCAACATTCAGGAGTCATGTGTAGCATGCCATTTTGCCTGGGTTCCCCTCCCATTTCTGATAATGATTTTTTGGCCAAGATTAGAATATACCAGATCATAAAGGAGTAAAGAGGATCACCTTTGGTGGTTCTCTGAATAACGCACAGAAGCTGGGCATCCTTTCCCTTCATCTGTAAGAAACTTGGGTCACTATTGGATTCAAGAGGGGGAACTAGAGCTGAATTTCAATAGGATATTTGTATATACCTGGTACTGCAATGGCTGGGAAATGTCTGTTGTTGGGTATAGGTGCTGCTTAACAGAGGAGGGATGAGAACCATAAAGCAAGCAGACACTCGGGGATTTTTGTATCCTCAGAAGTGTGTTTGAAAAGCAGTGACTGGTTCACTGCACTATTGTTCAAAGATTAAGACAAGCAGAATAAAAAAGCAGCAAGGTCATCCAGTCCATCCCAGAAGACACACTTTCCACAACGTGTTTCTGCATGTTTTGTCCAGTCTCCTTTTAAAAGTCTCATGCAGTGGGGGCTACACCAGCTCTTTGGGGGGTTTTTACTAGTCCAATAATAGATTTTGACATTTGTCCTGTAGTTGCCCTGTTATTCTTTGAATGGTATTACTATGTTGCTACATTTAGCTCTTGGATATTTCCAATAAGTTTTCCTGCAAATTTGTGATTTTCATATGCTTGTACAAGAGCTTCACTTCATCATCTTATAGATGATACTTCAAAACTTTCCTGCTTAGAGACAGCAAAGGCGAAAAAGTCTAGATGTGAGGCTCAAGATGTGAATTCAAGCTCATGTGAATACAGCAGATACCTGGATTTCTGTTCTGGTCAATAGCAAAGGCTTCTTCCCATCCATGTAGCTACACATAAATGTGAGCTGGAGGAGTAAAGGCAGTTTCTCCGTTGCTTCCAGCTATGGAAATCTCATATGATTTATCTGACTATTCTAGTTCCCAGCACTTAGGATGTTTTTTCTTAACTTAGCTCCACACTTTGTTGATGGACTTTCTGTTTGCCAGCACTGTTTTGATGTAACAAGTGTCCAGCATTGAAAATTTTGTCGCAGGTATGGCTGTGGAAAACCAAAGCTTCTGTTTCTGTGAGCATCACTGATGTTTCTGGAGCACCTAGAGGCTTTGATGCCATTGTACAACATGTTGCAAATGAAAAACATGTTCTCTGTCTCATAATTAAAGGGTTCAATTTTTCAAGGGAGCCTAAAACAGTGTAACACACTCATTTTCATTAATCCATTGATGACTTTCTCAATGTGGCTGCATTTTCTCATGAGATATCAATTATCTCACTATTTTGAATTGAGAAGCACCCACTGGTTGATTTATTTTTCAGTACTAATTTAAAGGAAATGGTGTCAATACATGTGCTATTTCCCAATAAACCAAATATTCAATGAAAAGGAAGGGGGTTGTTAAAATTACAATTACAGTTAAAAGCATAGATGATATTCGAGATGGAGGGGGAAAAAAGAAGCTGTTTTTCACTAATAAAATCAAATTAGCTCCAAGTGGAAATAAGCAAAAGCCAGTCTGAGGAAGACAGACTGAGAGGGCTACTAAATATCAGAGCACAATGAAAAAGATACAGAAATGCAAATAGAGAAATAAAAATATAACATTTTTAACTGGAGACTTGCTATTTAACTGGAGACTTGTGCTAGTCTAGGTGTCTTTAGTGTAATTCCTACCACCATGAAAGTTCTAAATTATGAAAAAGTTGCCACTGGTAGGGAAAATAATCATAGGAGGAAGTATATGGTAGATTCAGAAATTCACACATCCACATATCCTTCCTCTGTCCCTCCACCCCAATTGTGTCTGTCATTTTTCTCATAGAGCTTAGTTTATTTTGCTTTCTTGGTGTTGGCTGGGGCAAATTTCATGTTTTGGCTTCATACCCCTTTGTTGAGAGCAGATGTATCCCACTCAGTGGCTCACTAGGATAAAGCTGTCCAGTGCTTAACTTATCCTAAATCCAGCTACTCCTCTTAGGAGTAGATTTTTTTATCCTGCAATGCACCACAACTTGCTTTCCATTTCCACCATATGACCTTTTTACTGCTCTGCCTTATTCTCCTAACTCTGAACAGGCTTTCATGCAGTCAAAACATCAGTGTCTTCCTTTTATACTGCTTTTATTGACAATTGAGCCTGGTGCACACTTCCGTGATACGGGGGGAGATAAGGCTCTTGATGCCAATCAGTCACTCTGCATAGGAGATACAACATTCCTCTGACAAATATTTGACTAACCTTTCTCCCAGCCATATATATCTGAGTGAAACTCTATAAAATTCTGCAACCCAACAGGTCCACGTGACTTTTCAGGGAGAGGACTAGCTGGAAGTTTTAAGGTGGGAGGAGTGGAGTGAAGAAAAGAAAATCAAATTAATGACCTAAAATTTCAGCTAGTATGAATTAACAAAGCTTCACTGAAATTGGGAGCTATGTCATTTTACTTTGGTTAAGAATTAGTTTACAGAAGTTTATATTCCCAGAACCTCTCCTGGTGTAAATCTTAGAACTGACAATTGTTTCAGTCAGGCAATGATTTGGCGCCAAGCTCAGCCACTTAATGGGTTCAGTATAGAAAAAGTCATACATAAAAGGCCAGATGAAGTCGATGTTTCCAGTGGTTTTAGAGCAACTCTTTCATCTTTGGAGAAGACCAGAGTTTTAAAAGATCTCTTTACTGACTTCATATAAATGTCTTACTCTCAGCTCGACTGGCATTCTTTTCTAAAAGGATCACTCTTGGAGGGTGAAAACAAAGGAAAAATTTCTTCAGAAGCCAAAAGAGGTAGGCAAGAAGTCAGCTGGTGGGAAAGTCTGAGAAAATAACTTAAATGGATGTTGCTTCAATTGGACCATGGAGGAGCCCACAGTGATCAGTGCACAGAGAGACACACCAGCCAGGGCTACTGCAATTCCATTTAAATCCAGTTAAAACTCTGACAGGGATGAAGATCTCTTTCACATTCCCAGACTATTAATGTTGGGATAGGAAGCAAGACTTGAGATTTAAGCAGTTAGGTTCCCAAGTCTGAAACATGCATGCAGAGCTTGCTACCAAGGACTTGCCAAAAGGTATCAAAGACATATGGAGGTGCTTCAGGATCCAGCCGCCCTCATCATGCTTTAGCTGTGACAAGTTCCAGTGTCTGGGATGTGGTGACAATGCAAATTTAAAATGTGAGGCACTGTTCAAAATCAGAGAGAAGGAACTGACTAATCGGGAGATGACAATGGCCTGTGTGCAAAGCGGAACTTTTGGGCTAGAGAGAATGCTTTTGGAGTTCCTCAAGGATTGGTCTCAAGCCTGCTGTGATAATAATTTCATGAATAGCATTACTAAAAAAACCCCAAAGCCTGGTATAAATGGAATTTGCTGATAGGAAGTTTAAAATATCCAGCATTATAAATAAAGTAACAAAAGTATGAGGAAATCATACAGAAAGCACCAGATAATGTCAGTGATGGGCATAAGAGAAAGAGAATGACTTTCAAGACGCAGAACAAATTTGGCACTTCCCTTACAAGTCAATTCAAAAAGGATATGTGGATCAATGGTATGGGTATATTAATGCAAATCTGCAACAATATGGATGGATCCCGCTAAGTTTCTTGCTCACTGGTCTGAAGGAAGAGACAAGCCAATCAGATAATTCAGCCTCAGCACAAGCACCTCAGTTAAGGGCTGACCTGACTTGCAATGTCACCAATATCGAAAATAACTGGGGACAGCGGTGTCCTATGTGCAGCCAAACATTTCTGAACTTTCTCCATTTTATATGGAGATGTGCTTTGTGACATGAAGCATAAATCATTACCTGGTAGAGATTGCAATGCAACTCAGCAAGGACTGGGGCTCTTCTTTGTGCTGATGACTTTTCGGCCTTAGTGTCTTTGTGTAATATTTCCTTCCTTTTTCACTATCTCCTCAGTGAGAAGGAAGCAATAGGCACACGGCAGGGTCTCCCTGCTGGGCACTTAGGAGGAACCTGAGGGATGCTGCAACCAGTGGCCTCCACTGAGGAGTCAGCCTGGGACAGGGTGGTGGGCGTGGGAGAAGGAACAAGTCAGACAGACAGCATCCTTGACCTAGGCTGTCTGGTAGCCCCAGCAGGGTGTTAGTGCACAGCCAGGGAATCAGAGGGGAGAAAATGATGCTCCAGAGTCTGGTGGACACCAATCAGACTTTCTGCCTGCGAGGGTGGGTCCCAAAGCCTCTGCTAGTGCTGCCAAAAGGCTGAATGCAGAAACACTACCCAGGTGTCCATCACTAATCCCTCCTGTCTAAGCTACTGCACACGCTGGCAGTCTCACAGAGGTCGAAAATCTGCCAAGAAGACAGAAAATCCCAAGGCACCACTTGACCGATTCATCCTGCAAGCCTGGCACACACATGCTGCAGGGCTGGCCATCTCGGAAGTGCTTGCTAATACCACCCAGCATATTCATTTGGGGGGCAAGAGGCACACACATAGATGAATGCACTGTCTGGGAGAAACACAGCTCTGACAGGTGTACAGGAGCCTCTACCCTGGGACAGAAACACAAAGCCACACCTGCAGTCTACCATCAGGCAGAATAAATTGCAGTTTTGGATCATAACCCTTGGGCATTAGTGTAAGACAGCAGATCCAACCCTGAAGTGCTTCCTCTTAGTGTATAAAACACAGAGGGGTTGGCTTTTGTTCTACAAACTGGTTTTTAGCATTAGCAGTGGTTCTGGTTTTAAGCAAATAATTTAAATGTGATTTTTTATGTGATTCACACCAGGCTTTTCATATGTGCCAATATGTCTAATGTAAGAAATTGTAGGCATCAAGATCTACAGGCTGAATATTGTAGAAGCAAAGGAAGAAAAAAAACCACTATCATTTCAACTCCAGGGAAATTAAGTCTAGGTCCATAGATTTCCCACTCTCCACTGCTTCTTGCAAACAAGACAAATATGCCTGAGCAGTTAACAACTCACTATTCCAGTAAGTGAAATTTCCCCTTATAAGCCTAAAGCTTCCACTGAAAAAGAACATTTAAAACTACTGCTGGATATAAGACTTATTTGGCTTAGAATTTTCAGTTAATCCATTAGACCAACAGAGACACACTTGCAAATTCCTATTTAACCACACAACCCCAATCTTAAGTTAGTCAAACATAAAAGTTTGGTTCGGGCCCATTCCCAGTGAAGATGTTATCAAAACTAAAGATGACTTACACTGCTGGTAAATCTATTACTCAGAGAGTCTACTTGTCTGGTTTCTTGTCAGCCTACAGAGGTTTTTTGTTGTTCTCTCTTTTTTTTGACAGCATAGTAACATTTTCTTTCTTCAATGCTTCATTAGCTTGTCTTACTCATGCAATTTTCCCCATTTTATTTCATGTAAATCAAACTACTCATCAGCTCTGTAATGCCATCAGTGTACAAAGAGCCTTCTATTAAAAAAAAACACATAGTAAAAAAAAAAGAAGAAAAAAAGAAAAACTAAAACTTATGCAGGTAGTATAAACTGTTGGAGAATTATTCATCAGAAGTTTATAAAGCTAAAGGCTCTTACACGGCTGGAAGGACATGGGAAGAATTGTAACATGATTAGATTCTCTAGTATGTGGCTGAGGTAGGATGGTCAGGAAATATTTTACAAACTACAGGATTTTTGCCTTACTATATCTGCTTTTTCTTTCTTTTTTGTCCTTCTTTTAGCAAGTGTTGCTAATGCTGCTCACTTTTCAGTGCCTTAGTTCACCTGCTAAATATTTCCCTCTAAAAAGGATGTGTCATAAGCAGAATATTCTGTTTATTCACCAGCAGAGACAGGTGGACTGTAAGCAGTTTACAGCCTTGCATGTGAGTATTTTCTCATCTCCTGAAAGATCCAAAATGCCAGGAGAACCGAGCAGTGGGGCTGTCAGTGCAGAGCTGAGTTTGGCTGTGAGAGGGAGGCTTTGATGGATTCACTCATAGCCACTCACAGCCATAGAAAATGGAGATGCAGGTGAAAGAGGGGGTGAAAGCAGGGTGTGTGCTAGGACAGGACATGAGATGCCCTGCCAGAGATCCTTCTCCTGCCTGGGTGTCTCCTCACTGAGGGCAAGCTCCTCCTTACCTGCAGAGGATTCAGCACATAGAAGTAGAAAGCAGAGGGAGGGGTTATGAGGATCAGTGCCCTAAACACCCTTGTAAATCACAGAGTCTGAAAAAAGCAGCTCAACTAGAAAAAAACCCAGTTTTTCAGTTATTAATCCTGTTATACATCTGATGACTGATATTCAGATGCATAGATATATGTGCATGTGCAGACAATTCATTATTTTTGTCCCATTTTACCACTTCTTTTTATCCTAACACTAAGATAAAGTAAAATACTAAGCAAAAATCACACCATTAAAGCAATAAGAAAGCAAATGGCTGAATGCTGAGTTAGCAGATGAGAAAACAGTGTAAATCATACCTAGCAAACCCCTGGGGGTCTTTCTCAAGCATGATCAATAATAAGTCAGTCTTCTGAGCAGAAGGAATTTCTTCTAGGACAGACAGGCAACAGCACCTGACATTTGTTTTTCATAAACAGTGTATACAGGGAAAAAATTACAGATATCACTATTTGGAATGCAAGAGACACAAGCAAAACTGGTGACTGGTAGGATTGGCTCATATATACTGGAAGTGAGGAGAGTTCCAACAATGTGCAGGTTAACTCAGACAGAAAACACTGAAAAGGTGTCAGTATGATGAGACACAAGAAGGAACACCTGTAAGAAATTTTTTTTTCATTAAAATATAGACAAAACTCCTGTTCAAAATCCCAGGGAGAGACTCCGTGTCAATTTCATTAAAAAGAAACTTTCACTTGCAAGTAATGCCTTTGCTTGCAAAACCCTTTTGGTTTTAACAGAAAAAGAAAGCTGGACTTTGAAAAGATCACTGCTCATGGCAGGAGAGTACTAATTAGCTGGTGGGGACCCTGGGGAGTAGATCTTGTGCAGAGTTGTGAGGCTCAACATTTCTGGCTAAATTTCCTGTCAGTCTGCAGTGAGGCAGGATGCAGAGCCAGAAGCAGTCTTTTCTGACAGTACCATTGCTTTCAGCCCTGTCTGAAGCTGGGAAGTGTACTAGTTTATGAGAGTTTAAAAAGTATCAGCCAGATTTTTACCATAGATTTCAGTTTTGCCTCTCATTCTGGATTGCATTTCGAACAATTTAGCCAGTAATGAAAACAGCTGCAGATAGCATACCAGCTGGGGCTAGTGAGCCTTCAGCATAGTTTACACTCCAGCTTCCATTCCCAAGGACTTCTCTGGGTCAATTCAAGGAAAAAAATGACGGAGAGATTTCAACATCTACCCCAGTTCTTGCCTGTCATTTGTCCCTGAAACGCACACAGGAGCATAACAGTAATCCAGAGCCAGCACCTGACACATCTCTAATTAGCACTGTTCTTGCAGTTTTACTTTGGATTTTTCCCCTGTGAAATCATTCTTTTTGAGACAGGACACTCACTGCAATTTAAAGCTCTTTCTGCTGCATTTGTTTGAGATTGTTTCTACCTGATCACATCTAAACACTCTTGGAATGGATGGCAGTAGCTTTTTTTTCAACCCCAAGGAGATTTTCAGATAACCAAGAATTTAGTGCAAAAATGTCGTCCTTCATTCCACTTACTCATTCTTTTACATGACTGCAGCTGACTTGGGTGGAAATTTGCAGAAGGTAAATGCTGAGCAAAACTGCCTCCTTGCACTAACCTCATTTTCCCAAGAGAAATCTTTCTGAACTTTTCACAGACTTACTTTATGATTTTTTCTTTTCATTCTTTTTTCTTTGACCAAACAGGTCAAAACCTTACCTCTAAGAACTCCATCCTGTGTCACTCTCAAATACTGGGAATCACATTCACCCCAGATGCCCCATTTTAATAGGAATGGGACGTAACAGAGCTATTGTTTCCAACAGCTCAGTGAAATAAAAGTGCCCCGCCAGCATGGGCCATGGATTACCCCGTGAACATTTTTTTTGAGCTTTGACAGCTCCCAATGTCTTCACACACAGGAAGCCCTGGAGAAAGGGATAAAGGACAGAGAGGTTCAGGTGGTCTGCTAGCTTGGTGTCAGCATCACCACCAGGCTGGGACGAAAGTGGGGATACAGGAAGGGGTGCAGACATGGCCAATCTGCTCAAAAGAGGCTTGGCTGTTAAAAGGTCGGGAGCTGCCCATACAGATAACACTGCTGCCACGTCCTGCTCCAGCCCTGGAACAGAGAAAAAAATCAATTTGTACTTTTTCACCCTCAAGCACAGAAAGAATTTTTAGCTGCTCAATGTGTATCTGTCCAAAAGTTGAGGGGCTGGAAGAGTGTAAGAGCTCTCATTGAGAGATGGAGGTTTTTTGTATTAGGGCTGAGAGAGCCTCATTAAGGCTTTGCTGCTAAGCGATGCTCAGAACCTGTTTTATAGGTGGGACAGAGGGAATTTGCAGAGCAGGCTGCCTCCCCGCACCAAGTGTGATGGTGGCTGGGCTGGAATCCTGGGAAAGTTGGGGTCCTACAAGGACTGCAGGTTCCTATGGAGTCTATAGAAGAAAACCAAAGGAAAGCAAGCCCATTTTCCCTAGGAAAAACTTACTTCCTACATGGGGATCCCCTCTTGCAAAATAAGAGGATTCATTATGTGCAAATGAACTGAAACCTGCAGAGACACAGGTAGCACAAGATGCAGGACAGGGAACTTTCTGCATTTTCCGTACATGCTCTACTGAAGGGACACAGTATTTTCACAGCACCTTAATGAGGTAAAGTTTCACTCTTGCCTTCCACTTGTGATGGATTTTCACCCCACCTCGACATCACCTCCAGCTGTGTCTGCTGCATTTCCCTTGCCACAGTTGCACAGCTAGCAGCCAGACAAAGGAAGCCAGGAGGCCAAAGGCAGCATCTCTCTGAATACAGATCACACAGCTGAAGTCACGGGGTGAAGCTTACACAGGCAATCCTCCTGCATCAGTAAAGACAGGCACTTGCACTGGCCTCAGGTAGCTCAGGAGGCTGTATGAGGATGCTGGTGCTTGTCTCAAGATAGTTTTGATTTGACTTTGTGCAAGAGCGGACAATAAAATGTTGGGAAAAGAGAGAGTGCAGGGTTATTGCAAAAGGGCCCTTAGTCCCTTCTTGTCAGAGGAGAGCCACCTGTTTCCTTCTGCCCCTCCATACTCTTCTGGATTGCATGGCTATGAACAGGGGTAAGACCCAAGAACATCATAGCCCAAATTTTTCACTGTGCTTTGCAACTGCTATGGGGCAACCTTTGTGAGATTTCCCAGTGGCAGGAGGACATCCAGGATTGCACCATTCCAAATAATCTCTAACTCCAGGAATGCGTTGGGCATGCACATGTCACAGCTTCCTGAGGTTCACTGAACTGACGGTGCTCTGATTTGTTGCATTGAATCAAAATATCCATCTGGTGCAGGGATCTGGAAAACCCGGGCATGTGAGCTTCACTAAGTTACTCAGTCTTCATAAATATTGCCAAAGTGAGCTTTCTGAATCCTCAGGATCTATAGGTGTTGTAAAGAACATTTCAAACTCCCTTTGAACTCACTGTAGGAGTATGTTTTTAGGAGGAAGATACTGAGATTTTCTCCCCTCTTTCTTGGAGGTCTGTAGTTTGTCTGTAGAGGGCAGGAAAGCTCCCCCTTGTCTCAAAAAACTGGGAAACCAGAGGCGCTGTTCTTCCCACCTTCCCTTACCTGCCTGCCCTGACATCAAATTTCTGTGTTGCACCTTCAGCAGAGATCTGCCCTCAGGTTTGCCCTCACTGGCAACTGCTTCATCCTTAACCCTCCCAAGAGGTTTCTCCAGCAAGTTTCAGGCTCCTCATAATAATTCAATGACATATATTAATGGTGCTCAGGAGAGAGGGCACACTCCTTTCTCTGTTCAGCACCTCTGGAGCAAATTAGACAGAAATTGCACCTCTAAGGCAAAGGAGACACAACTTCCGCAGTCCACAGAAAGGAAAAGTATTTGATTTCCATAATACACCCAATATATTCAACATACAAGCTATTTCATGCCTCCCATATTTTCTTATATAAAGTCTAAAGTAATAACAGAATAGTAATTTCCTTATTCCACATGACTATGTCACCTCCAAAGCAAGAGGTGCAAGCAGTTCTCTGAGCAAGCCCAGTGCAGTTGTAAACAAAATTAAATGCACCTGGAACTGAAAATATCACAAGCAGCTACAGGACTACAACTCTGGCTGCTTGCTTCAGCAGACGGTGGAAGAAAGGCTGATTTAAGTCCTTTGTAATACAAGCACCAAAGGTGAGCTTTGACACCAGTTACAGATCTTTTAGCCCCAATAGTCTCCTGTGCCCACGGTGAGAATATGTGCAGTCATTCTAAAACCAGTGGTCCTGAGGCTTCATGAAGACCTGATGTTTAAAATGTCATCTATGATACAGAAATTAAAACTAGGTAAGTACCAGGTCAGTGTGTACCTTCCCTTTCTATGGCAGGGGCCTTCCCTAATGCGCATCCTACAGTGGTCTTCTCATCCAATTTCTAAAGGTTGAATTAAACATGGATCTATCAATGTATAGGTGGCTCTGGCATTTTCACTGCATTTGTCACCTTTCTGATATACCCAACCCTCCCTTCACTTACTCCTACTTAAAATGTGGGTAAGATACCCCACTTAATATCTCCACCTTTAGCTTGGGCCCCTTGGTTTGATAATTTAAAAGATGGATGAAGTGGTTGTAGACAGAACTAACTTCACCATCCACATAGTGCGCAACAGTCAACTCTGATATGAATTTTAATTACTCACATAGTTCAGTTTCCCTGACTCAGATAACACATTTTTGGCACCACAAGTCTCAGAACAGCATGACGCTCGCAAGGCTGAGGCCCACCTTTGCCAGGCAGAGATGGCCTGTCAAGTCTGTAACCTCTGCCGAAGTGGCCGCCGAGTCACAAGGTCATTAGTAAGAGTTTGCAAGCACGCCACACAGTGAGTCATACTTAATAGCCCATCTGCTGTCACACTTCATAAAATATTTTCCTATTATTCCTCCTTCCTATTCTATTCCTAAGGAGCAAGGCAATCCTCAGTGGATGTGTAACTGCCACAACCCATTTTTGCAAATAAAAGAGAAGAAACAGTTGTTGCCTTTCCCACTACCCTCAAATATCTGATACTTCTTATCATTCTTGCTGACATGTTAACAGTGGTGACTGCTCTTAGGGATAAGCATTAGGATTCCTAGTCACAAGCCAGTGACCCATTTTACTGTGGACTGTAAAGACGTAGAACAAAAGCTGCACCCCAAATGGCTGCGGACTAAAGACATTCAGAGGGCAATTCCCCTCTCACTCAGCATGGATTCCCCTTTGGGACCAGCCTCCTCATTCTTGCTGCTGACTTTAACCAGCCTTTATGGGGACACTTTCTGAATACCCAATTCTTCATTCTTTTCCTTTTTTTGCATGCTCAAATCTAAGTTAATATAACAATATTTCAGTAGGTGTGGTATTTTATGGTTGTCTCTGTCTTTTCTTTAAAAAAAAAAGAAATAAACTCGTCTGTATTTCTAAAATTATCTAAGGAGCAACAGCCTTCACAGAATTGTGTCTTCATCCTGCCGTTTTATACTATGCAAGTCCCATTAGTCATCCTGAATTTTAGTGGCTCCATTCTGCTGTCTGTTGGTTTTTTTTCCTAGAGGATCTGAAGGGGGCAGGCAGAAGAGATTATTGTGAATGAACTGATCATTTTCCGAACTCATTAAATATGCCATCAATTATCAATAATTAATGACAACAGGAGTACATTCCCCTCCTCCCCATGAAGCCACGAATGCTCTTTAATAGCTGTACAGCAATCCTTTGAACAAAAAAGACAATGAATCTGCTCCTTAGGGGTAACAGTAAATGATCTGGATTGATGCTTTCCATTCCTCTTCCACTACACTTTGCATTTAACAGGAACTTTAAAGAGAAAGGATTTGCTTTCTAGTCAATTAATATTATGTTTACTTCACCTCTGCAAATGCCTCGAAGTCTAAGCAGCAGGTGTCACAGAGCATCCTCTGGAAACCTTTTTACTACTTCAGCTCTGTGATGAAGCTGCACTCTGCAAATGCCAATAGCTTTCCGCTGAAGAAGCCTTCAGAGACATCAGCTCCTGAAACCCTGCAGCAAGCACGGCACCCTTCCCCTGCCATGGAGGAGAGCGATGAAGCAGAAGGAGTGACTTGCAGGAGCCTCAGAGCCAGAGGACAAGAAGGAAAAGTGAGGGTGAGCAGATTCCTGAGACCGGCAGTTGGGCTGTGCTCGTGAAGCCCGGGCAGCACTGATCCTGGTGGCAATGGGGACGTACTCCACGCCTCCTCCGTCCAGTCCGGACCAAACCAGCCTCTCCTGGAATGCTGCTGGGAGAAGCACATGCAATTTTATTTCACCAGTGGGTGATACAGCCACGGCAAAGGAGGAATCTGAAGGAGATGTTGAAGCAATCTCACTCCGAATGCACGAGACTCAGAAGGTCTGCTTGTACTTTCTTTGCAATGAATATTGTTTGTTTCGGTCTTATACAACTTAGCTGTTTACCCACAGGAAAAGGGCAGATATGTTCTGGTCGTGAAAATAAAAGTAAAACAACTGAGAGAAGAAAACAAAAGGAAAAATTAGCTAATGATCAGCAGATTTTTGCAGAAATTCAGAGTTTTATGTAAGGATTAATTTGTCTTTATGTCAAGGGGAGGAATGAGATTTCAGGTTAAAAACATTAGTGGAATTTAACAGATTTTTAATGTAACACAGGCAGAACCTTTTCATCCTTCCAGTTCTAGTAACAGATGATGCACTTATGCAAAAATTTAAGGACATGGACCAGAACACAGCACCCTGTGACTGGACCAATCATGCACAAACTAGTTCTACTGTCCTTTGCATCTTGCACTGTATTTTACGCCTTTTAAAAATAAACACGTAAATTAAAGTTGTCTTTCCTTGTTCCTGTGCAAAACAAATGCAAAACTGGAACATTACAGCCATGCAGAGGGAAAAAAAACCCAAAACAAACAAACAAAAAAAGACAGAATCGTATTTCATAAATTTGTTTGGCAGGAGAAGTTTTGATTTCACCTGTAAATAAAGAGGAAGAACAAGCTGATTTGCTTTAACTGAAAATAAGAAGACATACTTTCAATATTTCCATCTAAAACACAGGTTCATTTCCAGTGGCACTTTTTCTTTCCTGATTATTTTATTTTTAGGAGATAGGGCAGTGAGATTGCCTGTATGGCAAAGGAAGCATTGCTGATCCTGACAGCATTTTCACTCTATTGCATAAACTGGCAAAGAGGAAGGAAATGTTCATCTCAAAAAGTAATAGCAACGAAAAATTGAGATTCTTCCTAGCATGTACAACATGGAGAAATAAAAAGACAGTGTGAAGGCAGTTGTGATCCTATGTAGTGAGGCAAATTATACTTGGAAGTTGGTGTCGTGTTAAGTTTCACAGGAGCAGAAGAGACCCATGCTGTTCTAAGGGACAAATACGAGGTAGAAGCACTCAACAGTGTTTGGTGTCCATGCTTGGGCCTTCAGGGAGCAAATTAGGGAAAAGTCTCAGGTTACTACTTTGCAAGAGATCCTGAAATCCAGGAGAAGGCCAGACTGAAGAGGGCCGTGAGCAACCTGGTCTAGTGGAAGGTGTCCCTGTCCATGGCAGGGGACTGGAACTGGATGACCTTTAAGGTCCCTTCCAACCCAAGCCATTCTATGAGAAGGTTGAAATTAGCAGCCAACCAGCCCAGTCCTTGCATTGTGATAACTTCTACAAAACTCAGGATATGAGCCCTGTGGCCACTCTGTGGGAACTGGTTTTCCCAAACCACTTCCACTTCTGAGATTTCTCTCATTTCATACCAGAACACTTCTGTGACATCTAGAAGATTTTCTTGGACCTCTGAGAGCTTCTCTCAGCTGGGTCAGTAATGTCATGGGCAGGGCCTTCATGCTGGACAGAGATGGCCAAAGTTCAAGTCCCTTGTTGATCCCCATCATGGGCTGGTGCTCAGCTTTTTCACGTGCCAAACAAGTCCCATAAATACCTGTCCTGTGCAAGGCAAGATTAGTTAACTAAAAGAATACAACCTCATATCTAGACTCCCTATGAAAAGCACAGATTAAAACCTTAGAGAGCAATCAGGAAAGTTAGTGCAGCTAGGAAAGATTTCAGTCTGAGGAGATTTTCTTTCATGGACTGAAGCAATTTGGATTTATACAGTCCACATGAGCTTCAGGGGGAAGAAACAGTTATGTGTGAACAGAAAAACATTAAATTGACTGGGAGAACAGAAAGACAATGACTTCTGTAGTAGGGAGCCCCAGGATAATGGAAAGACTGGAAAAGAATATGAGATATACACTGGAAAACTCCAGAGTGAAGGGAAATACCATGAGAGAAAGCAAAGATAATATTAAGCTTTAAAATTAGTGGGAAAAGTAAAATTATGAAAGAGGTCTTCACAGGAAAACAAGCAGAGGTGGTGACTTAGGGGAAGTTCAGAAGGTTTCATCTGTAAACAAATGTAAGAGATTTCAGAAAAAAAATAAGGAACTAATAGTAGCAGTAGGAGGTACACAGAGGAGAGTGTTTCAACATCATGGGCATAACCAAATCAGAGCAAGGAAGTGAAAGTCTGAGAGGATGGGTCTGAGATCAGGGAGGGGAGTGATGTAGCAGCTAATGACACAAAAGCTTTCAGATTTTAGCCTAGCAAAATTGGGGTATTTTGTCTTGCAGTGACTTTTGAGCTCATCTGCATGTCAGAGCTGCTGCACTTCAGTAAGCTTCACCTTCTTTGTTAGCAAAAAACTGCCCTCAAGATCCCGGGGATTGTGTATACATGCCCTACCTGGGAAAATTACTGTCAGTTTAAAGGATCAAGTTACCACTGAAAACAAGAGTTGGATGGCATCTTAGGAGGTTTCCTAGTTTATCCCCATGCTCAAGACACAGTTATCTGAGCCTTTTTCAATCCTGACAGATGTTTCTCTAACATATTTGCATCCGAATTAAGTCATTGATGTCATAAGACTGCATCAATTTTTAATAAATAAATCTGTTTAAAACTTGAATCTGCTTCTGCCCAGAAAGTTGTCATCTCTACGGATTGAGTGGAAAGCCAAGTCTCTCCCAGGGCTGCAGGAGGCTGACCCCATTTATTTGTGAATGGCAATGAAGTTGTATATATGGAATAGTGTTGTTGTGTACAGTTTTGTTCCTTGAAGCACATATCTAATTCACTCACATTCACTCAGCATACAAAGAATAATCTGAAGGTCTCTGTGCTGTGGGGAAAAAAAAAAAAAAAGAGCTCCTTTTTAAAAAATAAACAAACAAAAAGCTAAACATTGCTTTAAAGTGCTCCAGTTTAATCTGAATGTGAAAGTGGATGATGTCATGGTGCTCAGTGCTGGAGAACAACCAGCAGCTACAGATCAGTCTTGGGTAAAGCAAATAGCCATGGCACCATGCAGCTTCTCCTCCAGCCTCCACCAGATGCACTGTTCACACCCCACCTGCTTTGTACCACTGGCATTTTTAAGCCTCTCCACATCCTCTGTGTCCAAATTGTGGGGACTGCAATACAGATTCCTATAGGACCCCACAGCTGAAAAGGGTCTGGATGGCAAGTGTGGAGTCAGGCAAGGCTGATGGCCTGAGTCAGCCTAGCTGGTGGGTTCAGCCCACCCCAACTCAGTGCACTTTCACCAACACTGTCCCACAGCAGCAGCCACTCAGCTGGCCCGGCACTGGTCTTGTGTAAGCAACCGCAGCACAAAAAGTTCACACTGAGCAACACCACACTGGCAGTTGCCAAATATTTATTGTACAAGCCTGGCTAACCATAATAGGAACTTAGCTTGACCAAAACCAAAAGAAAAAGATGCTTAGCTTGGGATAGAAGCCAAGTCAATTATTTCATAAACAAGCTTAGTGCTCTTCCTAAAAATGGAGGTCAGATCCTCATTTGGTGCAAATGGATATGGCTTAAACTGGTCTCAACGAGCAGGTCAGGAGAAGCAGTCAGGGGCACTAAAAGTCAGTTTATAATGCCTGTCCTGCCATTTGATGCTCTTCAAAAGGTCAAGCACAATCTCCCCCTGCTCTCCACAACCACTGCCTGCAGTACCAGTCCTGCACAGGACACCTCCATGTCCATCCCTGACCCTGGCTGGACCACCAGGCTATCAATGGCAGTGTACCAGCAGCTGAACAGCAAAATGCCTTAAAAGGCTCAAAACTTCTGCCATGGGACGAATGCCTCAAAAGGTGATCGATACCTCTCTGTGTAGTTTGCTGCTTTACCCACAGCAGTAGAAAATCAATGTAGGAAGGGTCATCTACACGGGGTGAGATGATCCCCCCCTCAAGTTGCTCCTGAAGGCCACCAGGGAGGTGGCAGAAGATGGATAGAACCTTGGATGCCTGATGAGGTGGCAGGCAGGGGACAGAGTGAGTAGAAGAAGAGCCAAGCTGTTCTGCTGTGACTCATTAATTTTCCACTTGAGTTTGTGTCTATTCTTATGGGGAAAAAAAATACTAAGGCTGCTTTGGGGTCTTATTTTAAATCTTTCTGAAACAAATAGAGCCTTTCTGCATCTTTTCTGTTTTTCACCTGGTATTTTATTTCTTAGTATGGGAAAGATTATGTTATTTTTCTGTGCTACCCCATTTGATACCTACAGATGATGTGGTAACATTTGTTCACATTTATAAAAAGCACAATGATTTTTATTATTATTATGCAACAATTTTGGAATTTGGGCTAAATCTGATTCTGGATGGAAGATTATCTCAAAGACTTGCTTTTCTAACTCACATTTAGTGGATCTGAATACATTTACTAGCATTCAAATAGTTTATTTTAAGCCCTCTATTCTTTTTTCCCTGACTAAAGATTTATATGTTTTTTTTACTGCATCCATACAACACAACTCTTCATACTTTTTTTTTTTCAAACACATGGTGAAATTTTTTTCTCAAAAGGAGGATCTGAACCTCTATGAAAGGAAAAATAGCAAAGAATCACTCCCCTGCACATATACACACACATACAACCAATGGATTAATTTCAGCAAGAGCAGAGGGAAAACCTGGCAGATGAAGTTTTCCTTCCTCTGAGGCATTGTGGCTAATTTACATCCTTGTTTCAGAGCTAAAGGCTCCCACTGAAAGGCAACCATGTGTTTCTTTTAAACAGGTAGGTTTGATTAAAGGCTGGACTTCTGGAGCATGATCCTGCTGCCTCTGTACAATCAGTCCTACCAAGGATAATAAGATTACTCACAGGAGTAAAACACTGCAGAACAGAACCCTGGAGTCTCACCAATTAATGGGAGAATTTTCTTCTCTTTTTCCACCCACCCCTTTCTTTATTGCCCTTAAAATGCCAGGGGAGCTTCAGAGTTATAGCAATTATTGCTATGGAGAACAGGGCATAAAATGAACTGTTATTGCCTTTAAAAGAGCTGGAATCTCTGTACCTTTTAAGAGTAGGGCACAAAAATCTGTATGCAAATGAATAAATATAAATGCAAATATAATCTACACCAGGAAAAGCTGTTTTTCCCTGAGCTAAAGAAGCATAACGATAATCAGGCTCCCAACTGTAAACGGTACTCAGTGTTTTGTAAGAGCTGTGGAAAAATGAGGCAAGGGTTTAATTCACCTCCTCTGGTTGGAGGAAACAGGTGTGGCTCCATTTGCAGGTAGCTTATTATTTTTCATGAATAAATTAAAAGCACTCTTTGCATATTTCAAGTGGTAGCAAATTTTGCTGCTCCTGCTCAGGAACACTCACTGGAGACAGAACAACATGGACTGAGAGGTTTAATTGTGCTGCTTTGCTCAACTTCGATGGTTTATGAGGATTTGAAGAGGCAGTAAAACATCCTTTGGCAAACAAAGGCTTCCAAGTGGATTGAAGACCCGGCATGCTTTGTTTATCAATGGACAAACAAGAGCGGAATAAAACAGCAGAATTTCTTCTCAAATGCCCTACCTTGCTATATATCCCACATGGGAATCTTCCAGGAGATGCCGTTCTCCAGCCCATGTGGGGCAACTGGGATCACACAGCTGAGATCATGCTGCCTGAAGATCTCAGAGCTGCAGAGCTCCCTGAAGATAGATTTGCATCAATTCACAATTAAACACCATGACAAATGGTGAAAGAATGAGGAAAGTATAGAATATGTGTCTGGGCTGAGGCACACAGGTGGAAACACAGTCACCTGAGTGAGTGCTGAACCAATGGGAGCCACGTTAGTCCAGCACAACTGGAGGAAAAGTGTTGGTGTGAGCACTTCAATTTTCTATGCTTTTGGTTCCCATGGCCCAGAGAAACTGTGTTGAAACAAACCCACTCAATACCACTGATCACTGTGGTTTCAGCACTGGGAGGAAAAGAAATGAGGTACAGTGTGCTCTGGTCTCAGTCAGAAGGATTTGGAGCACTTTGGAGGAAACTTGTGGTGTCAGTGAAGGGGAGGGAAGCATTAACTGACCCCAAATGTGTATTTTGCCCCAAAATTTAGCTTGATGCCTGTGGCAAGTTGGTGGGAATGAAGTCCAGTTAACGAAGAAGACAGGGAAGAAAGCAAGAAATGTGAAAAATAAAGACAGTAGTCATGGGGAAGGAAAGGAACAGAAATTACTCAAAGGATACCAAATTTCTTAAAATGCTAAATGAAAAGACCAGTAAAATTCAGATGCAGATAACAGTCTGGGAGAAACTAAGAGTTCAGCAAAGGAGACGGGTTTAAATCCTCACAGGATGTGACACAATTTATTGGCAGAACAGAGAAAACATTAAAAAGTCCCTAGTGAAATGAAAATTAAAGAGCATTATTTTGCTGCAACATTCACAAAAAGACAACAGCGAAACAAGCATACATTTTCCATGAGGTGCGAAGGTCAGGACAGACGGAAAAGAAATTGAAACTGCTAGAGATTTGATTGTAGTGATAGCATTGTTGCCAGCACTGGGAAGAACTGCAAACTTCTAAAGAGAATTTGGCAATACACTAATGAGTCAGGAGATAGCAATGAAAGTAGGACACAATGATGACCTTAACTTCTGCATTAGGGGGGAAGAAAAGCAAGGCACAAGATATTTTTATCTGGTATAAGATAATGTACCATTGAGACAATATGCAATGTGGGAAGAAAAGGAAATATTAAAAATAAATAAGAGTCAAGAAGAAAACCCTGGGACGTTTCTTCAAATTTGATGGAAACTTCAGCAGAGATATATTATCATAGAATCATGGAATAGTTTGGGTTGGAAACGACCTTACAGATCACCCAGTTCCAAACCCCCTTTCATGGGCAGGGACACCTTCCACTAGACCGGGTTGCTCAGGTCCCCAACCAATCTGGCCTTGAGCACTTCCAGAGAGGGGACATCCACAACTCCTCTGCGCAACCTCTTTTACCCTCATAGTAAAGAATTTCTTTCTGATATCCAATATAAATTGCCCTCTTTTAGTTTAAAATTTTCATCCCTTACCCTGTCACTGCAGGCCCTGTTAAAAAGTTTTTGTCCATATTTCTTATAAGAAAGACAGGAAGGGAAGTTGGTGCTGAATGAAGTCAAATACTCCTGATGCCAACTGGCTCTACTGTACCCCAGCCAGAAGGGTGGCAGGGAACCAGCAGGGTGACAGCCAGGAAAAATCATGGTATCAGGGAGAAGGGTGCCCAGGAAAACCATGCAAGGGTGGGAGGCATACCACTGGCCTGAAAAGAGCATCTGCAAAAGAAAACTTGGAGAGAATGCACAATGGAGAAATGTCCAGGGAGCCCAAGTGTCTCAGTAAGGCTCTCTGCACACATTGATAAGTCTCTTGTGTCCAAAGCAGGTGGAGAATAGTGTATGTCCACAGCAAGGGAACCAGATGGGACACAACAGGCAGGATGCGTTGGCAAGGGGAACCATTTCAAGGCACAGAGGAAATCCTTACAAAAACACACACATCAGGCAAACAGCTCTTGTGTGAAGCTGGACATAAACAGCCTGGAAGGAGCAAACAATAAATGGGGTCGAGTCTAAAGAAGATCATTATCAGGTGAAAGATAGAAAAAGAGGCCCTAATGTTGCAAGTCGTTCTGCCTGGGCAGGCCCGTAAACTTGTTCAAAATGTTACTGATTTCAATGACTCTTCGTATCTCTGCTAACATCAGTCAGAACAAAGCACCAGGGTGAGCTGAAAGGTGCTTACACACTTCAGTACCTCCTTTTTCCCTGCAGCAGGCCAAGACCCAAACCAAGAAAAGCAGCCTCTCCATGGGCCTTCATTCGAAAACATGGCCAGGGTAGAGATGAATCGTTGGGAATAGAGGAAATCATAGTGAAAGCCCCAAAATGATCAGCCGAGTTTTCAACAGCAGTTGGAGAATTACTCACTGGTGATTCACATATTCTATGCTCAGAAGGGGCTGGTGATAATACCCTCTGATTTCCTGCACAACAGGCAACCAAAATCTCACTTTGCTTCAGGCTCTTTATCACTGGCTGGTCTGGAGAATGTCATTTATGCTGAGTTCTTCAGAGACTCAGCCTTTAGAGACAGAAATAACCTACCTGCATGTAGGTGTCTGTCATGTCACCTGGCCCTTCTACATCTGGTGTGGATATGGTCAATATATCTACTGGAGCTTCAGATCTTATGTTTGTCTCATCCTAAATTAAGTGCCTGTCTTTGGTTGGTTGAATCACACTCTGGTGCTGACTGGATCCTCACCCAAAAGAAACAAGACACAGAGTTCTGAGAAATGGATATAGATGCATCATAGGCATCCAGAACTGGGTGAGATATACCCCAGGCCAAGAATCCTAAGGCCCAAAGCATCCTTACATTTATTATGATTGTTAATGATGACATTTATTCTGAGTGTGTAGATAAATCACACTAGAAATTAGGTATAATTTTTCTACCTTCAGCTTCCAACAACTGACTTTTTAATATCATTTTCTACTTAACTGAAGAGCTGTTCACAATTAAATTACTCCGTTGTTATACTCTCCTTTTCTCTGGATCAACAGAGTTCATTATGGTCTAGATCTGCTATCACTGGAGATTAGATGATGACATTGGATCAGATCAAATAGTTCCATTAACCAGAAAAGAAGAATCTAAAAGAATCTTTGAACCAAATGCTCTATAAATGGGATTTGGTTTGCCACTACTTTACCTTTTCATGCAAAAAAAAAAAAGAGCAATAGCAATCCCCACAAATTCCCCCAAACTCTTTTACTTCCAAAGCAATTATATACAGAGTAAGTGTGGATATTGATAGCAGACTGAATATAAAATAGCAGTTCCTTTCATAGAGAAGAAATATGTAAGGAGCAAAGAACATGGTGAAGGAATTTCCCCTACTTGTTTGCCCTGGTGGGTTTCCTCTTGGATTGCATAACAAGTGCTCACAAGTTGAAGGCTTTGCCCACAAAAATATAGCAACCAAAGTGAAGAGCCATCAGGTTCTATTTTTCTCTCAATCTCAAAACACAGTTTCTTCCTAAAGGCCAAAGATGAGGTTTAAATTAGCAAAACTTACTGTATCTGAATCACAAGAAATTCTGAAATCCACCTCTAAAACCTGACAATCAGTTATTGCAAACTACTGAATGTTTGAGTAGAAAACTGCCACTCTGAATGTTGTATTCATGCATAACTTATCTGGAAAGGTGCAGCTTTCTTTTTTATTCATGCATTCTTTTTTCACTAAAACTGTTTTTATTCCAAAAATAATTTTTCTCTTCTTTTTGTTTCACAAGCAAAGCCCCAACCCAGAGAAGAAAAATAAAAGCCGAACAACACATGCTGCCAGAAGAGTGATACATCCTATTTTACGCTGCTAAAGGATAAAAGGAGCAGCTCAGAAAACACCAGGTTAGATTTGGAGCATCTGCACAGTTTGCTCAATAAAAACTGATGCCTACT
The DNA here is from genome assembly GCA_013397175.1 of Platysteira castanea. Classification (NCBI taxonomy): domain Eukaryota; kingdom Metazoa; phylum Chordata; class Aves; order Passeriformes; genus Platysteira; species Platysteira castanea. Next base: position 102,872 of record VYXC01000693.1, read on the forward strand.
TTGCTGTTTGTCTTCCCCCATTCCAGTTAGCTGGAGCACAGACCAGCCTTTCTTAAAGCAGGATCCTGTTGTTAATGATAACTACTGAAATAGAGTGTTGGCAAAGACTTCAAGCTCAGTCCCTGGCAGGATCAGGAACACTTAACCATCTCTGACCAATTCTGATAGCAGATGACTCCAGGGTGTTTTGATACTGCCTGGAGGCTGTGGGTGATCTGTGCAAACACTGACAGCCCACCTCAGACAGCAGGGACTGGGTTGCACACATGTTTGGAAGATGTTCTTCCCACCAGCCCTGAGGACTCTGGAAACTGTATATGAATATTCATAGCCCAAGGGTTTACCTTACCTTCAACAGCTGATCTGCTCCAAGAGCTCAGAGGGAAAGGGAAGCCAACCACAACTCTCCAGAGGGGTTTCCCAACATATACAACATCCACAGATAGAGAGGAACCCAACCAACTCTGACGACCCTTGCATCCCCAGAGCTGGCAGAAAATGAGGATGGAGTCCTCAGTAATTTCACAGAGGACACCAAGCTGGGTGGGAGTGTTCATCTGCTGGAGGGCAGGAAGACTCTGCAGAGGGATCTGGACAGGCTGGGTCAGTGGGCTGAGGTCCACTGTATGAGGTTCAACAAGGCCAAGTCCCAGGTCCTGCCCTTGGGTCACAACAACCCTTGCAGTGATACAGGGTGTAGGAAGAGTGGCTGGAAAGCTGCTTGGAAGAAAGGGATCTGGGGGTCTTGGTTGCCAGTGATTCAGCATGAGCCAGGTGTGCCCAGGTGGACAAGAAGGCCAATGGCTTCCTGGACCAGATCAGCAATAGTGTGGCCAGCAGGACCAGGGCAGTGACAGTTCCCCTGTACTCAGCACTAGTGAGGCCACACCTTGAGTATCCTGTGCTCAGTTTTTGGCGCCTCCTTGCAAGGCATTGAGGTGCTGGAGCATGTCCAGAGAAGGGCAATGGATCTGGGAAAGTATCTGGAAAGTGAGTCACATTCAGAGCAGCTGAGGGAGATGGGGATGTTTAGCCTGGAGAATAGGAAGTTCAGGGAGACCTCTATGATTCCCTGAGAGGAGATTGTAGCAAGGTGGGGTTGGTCTCTTCTCCCAGGCAACAAGTGACAGGACAAGAGGCAATGGCATCTAGTTGCACCAGGGGAGGTTTGGGTTGGACATCAGGAAGAATTTCTTCACTGGTTAAGCACTGGAATGGGCTGCCCAGGGAATTGGTGGAGTCCCCATCCATGGAAGCATTCAGCAAATGACTGAAAGTGGCACTCAGTGCTCTGGTCTAGGGGACATGGTGATGTTTGGTCAAAGGCCAGACACAATGATCTTGGAGGTCTTCCCCAACCTCCACGAATGATTCTATAATGATTCTGTGAGGGAAGGGTGTATACCTGAGGGACCACTGGCTGACAGATGTTTCTTTTGAGCTCTTGAGCTGTTTCCATACCATTTGCTGTTCCTCCTTTACTGCTTGAGGTCCCAGGGGAAACTTGGTCATTACAACATCAAGGCAAGACTCCAACACCCTCAAGACTGTGCCCCAGAGGGCTGAAGGGTTCCTGATGCCACCTTTCTCCTCTCCCTTCTACATAAAATAGCTATTCTCAGGTATGCCCAGGATGTCCAGGTGACACTACCAGGCAACAGCATGTTCTAGCCTTCCTTCTAACTAAACAACTCCATCTCCTCGTCAACTGGATCTCTAGCAACAGGCTACAAAAAACTTCCCAAGTTTTGGGCACTTAATGAATTAAAAATTCAATGCCCTTCAAATGCACATCATATGGTAGGACTCTCTGCAGACAGACATCTGATGCTTGTAGAAAAAAATGAATAGGTAGAAAAAAATGAATAGATAGAAAACAGTAGCACAGAGGTCAAGACTGGAAATCAAAGTCATCAGGGAAATAAGTAAAAGCTACAAAAATTCAGAGACAAAACCTCTATGTTAACCATCATCATCATCATCTAGGATGGCTTCATTTCATGATAACATCATCAAAATTGCTCCCAAAAGAAAAAAAACAAACATATTTTTGCACCTCAGGTCTGGATTCCACTAGCCATATTTAAACAAAACTAGAGAAAATAAAAAAGCTCTTCATCCCTCCCTCTCAAAAAAACCCCAACAAACAAAAAAAACCTCACAAAATGAACTCCGCAACACTATCCAAAAAAAAAGAGGGCTAAAATCTGACAAAAATAGTTTCTAATTAATGACTATTGACAATTTAGATGGATTTATATGTATGACCACAGTGAGCTAAGTCTTCCAGTGACGCTGGCAGCTTGGTCGCCCGGAGGCTAAGCAGGCATCTTGCTGTGAGGTGTCCCAGTGGCAGGGCAAGCCACAGCTTGGCAGACAGATAGATGCTCTTTACAGAGCACGCCGCTTCAGGCTCCTGCATGGAGCAGGCCACAGTCCGGTAACAGTGCAGCGCTCGGCGGAGGTAAAGGAGGAGAGAGCGACTCTTTGTAGCATCAATCCAAGTCTTTATTCCCGGAGAAAAGAGCAGCAAGGAGCCAAAGCAACAAAGAGCACAGAATGACAGTTGCACAGACTTTAATGCAAGGGGCGGATAAGGGTGGAACAAGGGAACAAACCAGTAGGGAAACGACATGCTGTGACAGCTAACCAATCCCACGGTCTCAGGGGAGGGTCTGATTTCAACGAACCAATAGGGGGTCTAACAGATAGAACTTTCCAGCAACTAATTGAATAAGCAATGAGATATATAAATAAACATAGGGGTGACATAACTTGGGGAGGAACAAATCTTAATCTGTGGGGGAAGCTAAGAGGAGGGAGCAGCAACGGAGAGCCAATAAACTATCTAGGAACAAAGAACTTTCAAGAACAGGGGAGGCGGCATGGCCGAAGGTGCCACCCAGTGGGGTGTAGCTTACACTTCTGTGCTGCCCACAGAACCACCCTCGGACCCACTGTCCTGGGCAGGGAAATCCACCCACTGGATGGCCTGATTGACACGGGAAGACCACAGCCCAGCGGTGGGCTGGGCCACTGCAACATTCCAGTTTTTGGGGGGTTTTTTGTTGTTTTGTTTTTTGTTTTTTTTAATAGAATCCTTCGTGCAGAGAGATGAGGTCTTTTTTTCTTTGCACACATCAGTTCTGCTCTCTGTTCTCTTGGAAGAGCAAGAGCAATGCATGACATTCTCCAAAAGCTGCTCTCACCTACCTTCCCAGTTCTTTGTCAAAACCAAACTAGTTTCTTGAACAGTGAAATTAAGACAGCATTTCTGCAGCAGGATCCCACTAAACTGTCTTCTAGATACCATCTATATGTAATTGCTGCCCTACTTTCTCTTCAAGGATTCAAATGGCCTCTGATCAAGCTTGGGCATTCTGTGAGTAATTCTTGTCTCTGAAAAATGCTCTGACCCATGTAGAGTTCCTTCTTGTCCCAAATACTACTGTAATTGTTGCCATCACCTCCCTTTAGTCCCCTGCAAAGCTTGCCAGGAGAAGCAATCTGGCAGCTATGTGAGTGTGGAGGCTGGTTTGGGAAGCAGACAGGCACCCAATTTACATGAGAGCTGGCAGAATTACCTTTCTGCTTACTGATATCTCAAACTTCCTAAGCAACACAGGACCTTCCTCTGATTATAAGCCAGCGTTATTTTAATTCAGTTATTTGTATTCAGCTATAGCCTTTGTTCTGGGAACACAGCCAACTGAAGTACTGAATACTTAGTGAGTATAATTAGAAAGGTAAGCAGCTCCAAAAGGAATGAAATCAACACACACACACACACACACACACAGAGTCATTATACAGGATGCATGAGGAGAAAGCTGAAGAGTGGAGGGCAAAGACTTCGACACATACACACAATAAAACTCCCACACCCTAAGTGATCTGTCTCTACCAAACTGACATCTCTGTCAAATGAACTCCATTCCCTTGATAATTTGGCAAAATGTTTGTTTGTGGAGTGGGTGGGTTGGACTCATGACCTGTTTGCTGAGGCAACAAAAGCTCTTGAACAAGAACCTTCCTAAGATCTGACAGGCTTTGGCCTTCAGCAAACAACATGTTCAAAATAAGCAAATAATGAGCAACCTTCATCGATGAACTGCCAGCACAGAATGCCTTCAGATCTCCCGAAGCAGTTCCTGCCTGGCTGTCCTTCAGGCCTTTTCTCATGGCCCCATGCAATCATGTGTCCCTTCTGCTCTTTAGCTTTGTTTCCATCATTTGAGTCATTGCTGTGTTTAACATTCAGTGCAGCTTCATAAAGAAACCAGCTTATCTCTGTCCAGATTGTTCCAGGTATTTACATGCTATCTGGATCATGAGAAAATCAACAGGAATCAAGTACCTAAATATCCTTGAGAATACAGACTGCTGTTCCTCCTCTTATGCCCATGCATCTCCTGTCCCTCCAGAAGAGTAAAAGCACTGCTTTTCTGCTAGTGGTATGACACAACCTTCCCATTCACACACAAAGGTGTCCTCTGAGGAGCAGAGGTTTTGCACTTAACTGGAACAGGCTGCAGTGACTAAAACTGGGAAAATATGATCAAAATAACAAGTGGCTGCAATCACTTAATTGTTCCTGGGTGGTTTTTGAACATGCATTTGTTCACACGAGTCTTTTGAGCAGGTTAGGCTCTGGCTGAGCACATTGTACGATCCCTAAAATACCAGACTGTCATCCACAGAGCTACCTACTAATTACTAGGAAGAATCCAAGTTCAAGCCTGACAGAGAAACTAACAGAAGGTCTGCAAAGATTTCCACTGGCTTAAAATTCTCATTAGTTCCTAACTAATGTCTGGTTGCCCATCTTAGTGGGGAAATCAAGCAGAAACTAAGCAGGGTGTGTAAAAAGAAGTCCCTCTCGTATGAAAAATAACAGCTAAAACCTGCAGGGTAAGGACTATGATATGAAAATATTCACAATACTCTTTCCTACCATTTAGCATAACAGCAACCCAAGAATATAAACCTTGGGCCCTAACAGTGCAAGACTTACATCCCCATGGACTTCTGCAACCTGCTCGGGTCTGCCCTGGTTTCTAGAGCAGGGAGAAGCTGTTTCATGAAGCACACCAGAAACCATCTTCTTCTCCCAGTAGTGAAATGTGCATTTCAGAGAGAAAATTCTGGATCTAGCCCATGTTATCATTTGGAATCTCACATCTGACTTTACAACCAAGAGGCTTCAGCATCCAAGAGAGTAAAGAGGATGAGAGGATGTAATCTGAGGCCAGGCTAAGGATATTAAGTTTTGCCATCCCAAATTTGCCAGACTTGCACTGGCATAGCTGTGCTAACTCCAGAAGCATGAAAGAATCTCCAGTGCTCTTGCTTGCAGAATTTGTTTTGCTGGTGATCAGATGATAGAAAGGAGAGGCCTAAATGACCAGGCAAAACAGAGCCTCACCAGGATAAACTGTGTTCCCAGTAGGAGATTTGGTCTGAGTATTTCAGAGGAATTCAGATGTTTCAGGAATTTCACCTGTGATGAGGGTTTATAGTCCCCATCTCAGAGCTCACTCCCTAGAACTATCTCTGCTCTCAAACCACTGCCTATGTCATGGCATCACAATTGCTTTTTACCTCCATCCATCAAGAGGTTTTCCCAAACTGAAATTCCCCCACTCCAAACTTAGTTTTAGCATTTATTTTAACTAATTCCCATGACAGGCCATTGACTCAAGCCTGGAATGAAGGATAAAAGTTGGGCCAAACTCCAGCAAGCCCGAGGCAGCCTCATTCAGCGTGGTGACATATCCACAACTCCCTAAGGATCAGACTCAGGAACAACTTCTTCAGCTTCACAAGCATTGCTACAGCCAAGCCATTCCCCATTCAGTATTCCTGCCTTTACTTCAGCCTTCCTTTCTAATTGAGTGTTTTGAAAGGCAGGTGTTTCACCTCCCTCAGTGCCTACAGGTTGGGTGTAACATGTGACTGGCACACTCAGGATAAATATCCCTGTGCAAGCACATAATCAATATACATGTAGCATTTTAGGCCCCACTGAGTCAATTTTCACACTCAGAATTTCCGTTTAGCCAGACTGGACAAGGGGTTAATCTCATAGTCAGTTACTGCTGTTATCACATTGGGCCAAAACATTCAAAGTAAAATCAACAAAATATCCAGCACCAAGGGAGATTCCATGCACCACTGACTTGGATCAGATATTTTCAATTTCATATGATGTTCATCTGTATTACAAGAGACTGGAAAATGCAGTTTTGTTATGTCAGTCTTCTGGCTATTATTTTAATCACTTAACCATCCCTCTGCCCTTTGATTTGAAGGGCAAGTCTTCACTTCCTGGCCTGGTACTTCTGCACATTTCTACTTTGTGCTTCATTTTTATTCCAGAGACAGCTGATTTTTAGCTATGGACAAAATGACCTTTGAATATCTGTGTACTAAGAGATTTGAGATCTTTTGGCTGATGGTGACAGTGCGTATCTTCTATCACTACCAGTGTCCTGATGTAAGTCAGGATTTGACTTTATCACCAAGATTAAAAAAAAAATATTACAGCACTCACACTGCATACAGGAATCATGTCTAGATTATACAGAGCAGTACATCTGAACTCAGCGTGCCTTTGCTACGCTGTGGCATTACTGCTATCCATTGCCATTCTCTGCGAGCCTGTGATCATGTCTTCCTGGTTAATTGCAATTTTCAGTGGTATCTTTCTACTTATGAAGATGCTTTTTCTTGAACTCGGGTCACGTTTTCATCATTTTCAGTAAATAAGTTTTGACCAAAGAGCACAGTTTGTACTGGCTTCCTTATGCAGACAACATCTCCCTGATGAAAAGCACGTCATGAAGATGCAGCTCCCAATAGTTTTCTCACTGTTTTGGCCTTGTCTGTGTTGCCGACAAAGTATGTTTTTCACACAGGGATTAATTAAGGCACATTAGTCATCTCCTAAAAGCTAACAACAGGGCAATACAGTGCTAACACAATAAGTCTTCTCAACTGCTTGGCAGTGCTGTACTTAAAACTGTGACTGACCTGAACCTTGCTTCCTATGGGACCCCATGGGTTCTTGCTGCACATTTCATTTCTGCCTCAGAAAAACTCCTTTTCTGAGCAATGAAGACACAGCCCTAACTATAATATTTTTTTCCAGTAAGTGGGTGTGAAGGTGACAGAACGTGAGTGTTCGGTGCAGGCACCATAGCATTCTACAGCATTAGTTTTGTATGTGATCTGAGGTGATGTTAAGGCACTAATCCAACCACAGATGATGCAGTAGCCCCACTGGCAGGCAGACAGGTTCTGGTCTGAGCCACTGTGATTGCTCCATCTCAAACCCAGCTCTGGTTTTGCCCCTAGTTAACAACTGACAGTGAAAACCCATAAAAGTGGAGTATAACAACTTCTACTACACTTTCAGTAAGGCAACCTTAATGAATAAAAGCACATCAAAAGCACTTTCTCCTTGCTGAAAGGAATGACCAGAGAAAAACTGAGACTGCTGCTTGGCTACCACTGAAATCTAAAAGCCATCAAGATTCAGGTCGCTGATGCTCAATTTGACACTGAGCACTCTGTACAATCAGAGTTTCTGCGTGGGTAAGTAGGTGCATACAAACCAGCTTCATCAGGCAGCTTGGGACTTCTGACTGTGGTGGTTTGTTAAATGTCACTAAAATTGAAATGCTGAATTTTGGGGAAAACCCACTGGCTGTCAGGACCTTCAGTACACACTGTATCCTGACCAGAAGTTACACTAAGCAAAGGGGAAGTAATTTCTTTATGACAGTGCTCTTCCTGAAGGATAGGAAAGAAAAGCAAGTACACAAATAGGAAAAGGCACCCAGTACAGACTGTCCAAAAGAAGGAACGGCTAAAAAGTGGAAAAGTCCCCAAGCATAAATAAACAGACTTTAATTTGTGAAAGAACAGTACTCAGCACCTAAGGAAGTTTGAGGTAGAGATGAGCCAGATAACTCAGTTACTTAGCAGAAGACAGTCTGTGAGACCAGAGAGAGAGAAAAAAGTCTGCATGGTAAAGAGAGATGCTTTGTGATCCAACTCCAAACATAGGAGAGGAGGAAAAAATGAAATAAATATGTACAGAACATTGAAAAACGTGAAGAGTTCATGCTAATTTCTTCATAGTCTTTGGAAAATAAATCCCACAGCTTGGTGCAAGACCATTTTATTTTTTGAAGACTCTTCAAAAGGCCAGCTTCATTATCCATTGCCATCCTAGGTACTCCTTTGAGTATTAACTATTGGATGAAGACCTGAGGAATGAAGAACAGAAGTTTGCATGTAGGCAAGAAAAGGAAGCCACATAGGAAAGAGACAAAACAGCTGGTTTAAAGAAAATAAAAACAAACCCAGTAATTTAAAAGACTCTGGCTTTAGCTCCTTGAAATGTATGTTTCCAACTTCAGCCTCCAGCTTCCTACAAAAAAAAAAATTCTGTGGATTTTTTGAAAGTGCCTGTTTGTCTTAGAAAGAGCCCTTGGAAGCTGAGCAATGACTTGGCCTGTCAAATGTGTAACACTCACTAGCTTATAAATATGTAAAACTAATATAACACAGGCATGGTGCTCCGTTGCTGTCTGAAAACTCAGCCATACTCAAGGGTGATTCAATCTGCGTTCATTGCTTCTGCGGGAACAATCCATTTGTCGGATGTTTTCCATGTTCACGATAACCTCTGAGAAGCTCAAAATGAATTGCCATCGAGCGGAGGTGACTTCTCAGGAAGGCTTGCCAGTTTAGCTGTAATCATATAAGCAAAGCAGAATCATTGACCCTCCAAGAATCGATACAGCTATGCTAGGGCAAAAATATTTACAATAGTTGTCTTTAGACCATGTCTGCTATACAAACTTGGGAAAGCATCAGTCATGAGGACAGATATAACCTACTTGGATTTCCAAGTGGCTGTGCCTTAACCCAAGCAGAGTAATCCACTAAGCCACAAAGGTGAAAGAAGAATTTTGCCCATGTAACTTGTACCCCCTTTTCCATGCCATAAATATGTTCATGGGGAAAAAACTGACATTATTCTGGTGTAAACCAGGTTTTTTACCAGTATAGGTTTCATTTGGACTAATAAAAATCTTTAAGATACAACATGGCGAGGCAAATCCTTTTCGATTTCCCATGTGCAGGGCAATAACTTGTGTCTTCAGCTCCCTCCCTGTGCCCTCTCAGGTCACCTAGAGTGAGTACCAAGTAGGGCATCCCTCAAAACACCTGCTGATACTGATACTACTGGCACTTCTGCATGAATTAATGTCCACCAGGAGAGATGAAACAGCCTCAACTCTGTGTCTAGATTAACCCAGCTGATTTCAGAAGAAATAATTTTGTCTGAGAGATCAATAAATACCAGCAGGAAAATATGGCAAATACCTCAGAAAAGAAACCTGTTCTACAGACACGACTGATCTGGAATGAGAGCTGCCCAATCATCACCTGGTTTTCCTCTCTCTTTCCATGTAAGACCAATACATTATCATTGCTGGCATTTTAGCCTCCTTTCACAAGAATATGAGGCCTGTGTAATTACTCTGGGTGTACCTGTATATTAACCTTTTCCAGCAATAATTTTAAAACCCATTATCAGGTTTAAAAATTATTAAATACATTGACAGAGAGGTGAAAGACTCAAAGACACAAAAGCTATTCAAACAGGAGGATGAGGAGGAAGAAAAAAAATCAAATAGCAAAAACCCCCCTGTATTCTATCTTGCTTTGGGACCATCACCCAAGAGTCAGAAGAGTTATAAAAACTTGCAGGCATCCAAGTGAAGAGCACTAGGATGGAGAGGGTGCTGAAGTCCATAATGAGCAAGGAGAGACTGGGATAGCTGGCTTTGTTCAACCAGGAGAGGAGAAACCTATGGGCAGGAGGACCAGGTTCCTTTCTTTTTACTGCCTGGTGGAAGGAAAACAGGGGAAATGGAGACAGCCCCTTCTGAAAGATGCACAGTGAAAGGACAAGACGAAACAATCACAACTTATGTTGGAGGCTATTTCCAGTGAAACAGAATTGTTTCACCTTCAGAGGAGTTCAGAGCTGGAACAAGACCCCTGAGAGGGTGGGCATTGTCCAACCTTGGAGATTCCCAAACCTTGCTGAATGAGACCCCAAGAAATCTGATCTACCTCCAGAATTAGACCTTCTCTGACTTTAATGCTGGATTAGACACCTCAAGGGGACCCTTCCTACCTAAATCATGGTATGTGATTCATCTATCATTGGACACCAGAGACACCACACAAAAATTCAGCCTCAAGATACAAATCTATAGGAAATGAAACTTCCTTGGCTTTGCTACTCATGGAACTATCTGCGCTTTTTAGTAGTGGTTTGCCTTTATTAAGAGGAAGTTTTATTAAAGCAGTTGTGTAGAAAATAAGGAATGGAAATATGTTAGAGCTCCCTTCAGTAGGCACAAAAAGAAAATTCAACTTTAATCATAGTGAAAATCTGCTGTTTAAAAGATGAAAGTAATTTTGCTGCGCAGCTTTGGGTCCTGGAGACAAGAAAACCTATGGAAAGTTAGGGGTGTGTGCCTTTATTTCCAGTGCAGGAAAGGAAACACCGTAACAGAAAGGTGGCGGATATCGCTGGTGCCCTTTGCCCAGGTTTTTCTCTCTGTCTCATCAGATGTGCCCATTGTCTCAGTTTCCACTATGAAATCAGTGCCCTTAGCTTTGGGTGATCTGAAATGGGATGCTGTTCGTGGCTTTGGATGAACTGTATGATGCTGCTTGTGCCCCAGGGAAAAGCTGCTGAACAGAAACAGTAAATATAACCCCTGACTTTACTCTTGCCCTGGAAGATACATGCAGTAGGATGTCAGGCCCCAACCCATGAGGGCAGAGAACAGAAATGGGCCAACTCCATAGCCCTCTCATGGCAGTGACAAGGGAACACAGTTGCATTCAGCACCTCATGGACTCTCATGGAATATTCAAAATCTCAGGGATAAAGCCCTGAGCAGCCCAATCTCAGCACTGCCCCTGCTTTGAGGGACTTTGGACCAGAGACATCCTGAGGTCCCTTCCAATCAAATTCATCTTATGATCATGCAAATATTTATTCAAGAGCTTTAACAATTAACTGATGCCAATTTAGTTGTCTTCCACATCTCCATTCACCAGCCCCAAAGAAAAAGATAAGTAAAAATTTCAACCAAATGTTGTTTTGAGGTGGTGGTGTTTTGTTTGTATTTTTTTAACCAGGAAAAACATAAACTGGGGTGGGCAGCTCCTTTTTTCACAAGTTTCTATCTAATCCACTGAATTGCTATAGTTTAAAAAATTACACCCTACACTCTGGAACCATTTCACTTAGAGATTTTGTTTTTAAACCCATCATCTTTAGACAGGATTTTTAACAGCCTTTAATTATTTTTAATTGTGAATGATTCAAAATTGCTTTGTTTCATTTGTTTGTTCCTAATAAGATGTTTTAGCCCTCTCCCAAAGTTTGTTTATATAGAGACAAGGACTCCAGTCTTGACTTTTCAAGGTGTGTGTTGAGGCTGCTCATTAGCTCAGCAAAAGTATATTTTAACATAGTTTTGTCAGTGTAAAACAAATGTTGGTTGCACACTTTGAAAGAGCAGCCCAACCAAGCCGTGGTTCCTCCTGTGCCCTGAGAGGCTTTTGCTCTCCTCTATCTCCTGACCTTTTCCAGCTCACCAAGGCTCTCTCTCTCTACCTTGGCTGTTACACCAGAGCTCTGCTCCTGGGGTTCTGTGTCTTCCCACTTTTCTGACAAAGCTTCCCTTGGTAGTTTATCTGGAGCAAACAAACAGTATCTGCTATGACTCCAGACTTACTGTCCCAGGAAACCTCCTCACCAGCCTCTTGGTGGGGAAAAGGAGGTTGTTGCTATTGCACACCATGCCCCAGCTCCTGCACTAACAGCAGGACCAGTCATGCTGGTCCTGGTATTCCCCTGGAAGGGGCCAAATCTTGACATAATCCCAGGGGGATGGCTAAGTAGGGACGATTGGACCACTCGTGAACAAGCAGCCCAGTAGGACACTGCATGTACCTACAGCACTTCTACGACCTCCCCAGAGGAAGTAGCGTTTGTCAGCCTGGGGGAGGTCCCAGGAAAACCAAAGAAGGCCAGTAGCTGGAACTTGTTCAAAGAAAGTCCCTCATGTCAATTTTCATGCACTGAGTGAGATGTTTACATTAGGTGAGAGACTGACCATAACTATGCAGCTTGGAAGTGACAACTCCTAGGCAAGACATCTGACTCCTTGAAATTTTGCTGAAATAGCCACTCATTGAAACCCAGTCAGCTGGTGTGCCTTCCCACCTAGAAAATAAACGTGAGCAATCTTATATAATTATAATAATTAGCATTTGTAGTATGATTGTGCTTTGATGCAACCCATTTTATGTGGCTTTTTATCATTGTTCTTTAATTAAAAAGATCTCCAGCTATTGAGATCAGCATGAATGTGTCACACTCAAACGAGTGAGAAAGCAACTTTACCCCAGATCCTAAAAATAAGGGTTATTCAGAATTTGGATATCCCTGAATCTGGCAGTGCTTGTAGCAGGGGTTTGGTTTGCACTTGTGCCCGTAGGTACCAGCCTGTGCTTGGCGGATAAGGAAGAGAAGCAGAGCCAGTAAGTTTCCTAAAGCCACAGCTGGAGCTGGGATCTGCCGTGCTGGGTCTCAGTGCTCTGCCAGATCCAACAAACTCTGCACCTTTCCTACTGTAAAAGTTGCAGATGTGAAAAACAGACTATGAAACAAGCCAGAATTCCTTTTGTTTCCCCTTAACCTTTTTAACGAAGAGAATCCATTAAAGGAATGTGGTGTATTCCAGAATGTATAGATTTTAAGTAGCTTGTGAAGTACAGTCATGGAACTGCAGCACACAACAAGTGTTTAAAGGTGCTTCACATTCATTCCATCTTTGTTCTTATTTAATTAGTAAACATCTTCAAAGGGCACAAGCAGTCCAGCACTGCAACAGGCAAATAAATGTTTAAAGGAAGATACTTGGAACATACAAGAGGCTGGGGTTTTTCATGCAAAAAGGAGAACCAAAACCTTTCTGTGACTCACAACCCTAGTTAAAGACAAGGCAAAGCTGTTCCTGTTCTGAAGGCTGCTGTGGCACTAGGGCGTTCGTTTACAAAGAACTGTGTCTGTAATATGCAGATTTGTGCTGAAATGCACTTGGGATTTGCAACTACACGAACTACATCAATATTGTTTTCCATGTAAACAGGTTTTTTTGTCACTGGTTATCATAACAATCTCAGAAATATTGACCTATTGGAAAATAGTGCCCCCAGACTCCCAGTGAGCTGTTTCCAGGCTTCTGCACAGTATTTCTGTGCACATCTCAGCATTAAGCTGGCTGCAGAAAGGACTGGAGAAAGCCCTGGTTGTGTAAACCAGAGACCTCTTGAAACCAAAAGGTGTCTACATAGACAGGAATAGCTCTTACAGGCAGACAGGGTCAAGCTTTGATCCTTAAAGCTGAATAACAATCTGCTCTCCCTCACAGTGTCTAAGTGTCCTGAGAAGTCTGTTTTGCAGGCTTGGTGACCAGGTGCCTGATGCTCGTGGAGATAGGTGGAAGTCAGGCACATAAGCACCCCTGCGGTCCCTGCTGGTGGCCTTTCCTGGCAGAGCCACACAGTACGTGTCCTGCTCTGAGCTGGCGTGGGACACTGGAGAAGAAGCTGTTGTGGGGCTGGGATGGAGAAGGCGGGAGTGGAATCTGGGCTATGAATAGGAGGGATAGAAAGGCAGGCATCTACTCGCCTCACTGTTCTGATGGGACTACAGAGGAACAGGCTGACAGTTTGTTTAACAATGCTAGAAACCTTCAGCAGAGGTCTTCCATCACCACACCAACAGAGATCAAAGGCACTGCCAAAGAATCGTGGGCAAAATGAGGTAAAAGCCTCTCCATCAGATGCTATAGTTCAAGAAAATATATGAAGAAAAAGTACTGGAGAGAAAAAGGAGGGTTGTTGTTATGTCATCTGACTGTCATGTAAATTCAGTTCTGGGTGACCACAAATTTTCCATAGGCTTTTGAAATCTCTCAGTGCAATCTGGATTCACTCTGCAATTCATATTCTATAATCCTTCCTCTTTGCCACCTGTCAATCACTTGCAGTTTGAATGTAAGTTCTTTTTGGCAAAGACATTTTTATGGCTTAGAAGAGTTCAGGCTGGCACCACAGAGTTACTTCTCCATGCTGGAACATCTGTAGATCCTTGAAACACTATTTTAAAAATCAGTGAATTTCTGAATCCCGTGAAAAGAATATTTAAGCACCCACAAGGCATTTTAGGACTCTTACATACTGATGACTCAAAAATTAATCATTGCTGATTAAGAGAATTTTATGAGATTAAATAATGGAGTAATAAATATCCAAACATTCTTTACTTGAAAATTATTATCATGCAGCCTTATTTTATATTTGTAAATCATAAAACTTAGAGCATATGCATAAAGCACATAACCCATCTAGAATTTGGGAGTAGGGCTTATGTCTGTAATTAAATAACATAAGCAAATCTAGTCAGGAGATTGTCTTAAAATGAAAAGCCACAAACAGTTGAAGGGGATTTTTCAATACCTTCTCTTCTGAGATAGACCCACAACAAAATTTAAAATTTCAGATGTTAAAAATGTGAAAAAAACATGTGGATTTGGGTTTCAGTTGCTGCTTTTTTTTTTGGTTTTGTTATTTTAGTGGAACTTTCCCATGATTAAAGGAAAAACAGAACTGTTGCAAAAGTTTCCATAGGAAGTACTTATCATTTCCCAAACAGCTCTCATCTTCTTTCTCTTAATTCATACTTTAGATTGAAGCTGTCTAAACCCTGAGTCCCAAAACGGTACTTAAGCACCATGAAAAAAAGGGAATAATAAAATAATGTTTGGTGGACTATATATAACACTATGTGACTTATGGGCTAATACCTGTCCTGTTATTATTTCTCTGCTGTGGTTAAGCAGATGACCTCAGGACAGCAGGGAATTCACTAAAATAATCCTTTCCTCTCCAAGAGTTAAAACCCCACTTCTCGAACATACGAACCAGAAACAAAATGAACTTTTGCAGCCTTCTCTTTGCCATAAAAGGACTCCTCTCTCAGCAGCCACCAGAGTCCATTAGCTGGGAAAGCAGGCAGGTGTAAAAGAAGTTCATGTTTAACCTCACTGGGTTTTGAAAACCAGCACTGAAGTTTATCAGCTCACAAGCCCGTGAAGGGAGGAAAGGCAGAGAATGGGATTTAGTCAAAGACTTACTCAGAGTTAACACAGGCCACTGGCGCTAATAAACAAACATTGCCAGACATCAAAAGGAAGTAAGTAAATCTGGGAAGGTTTAGTCCAAACAATGGAAGGGCAAGCTAAGCCTGTTGCAGGGTGGGCAGTGGGGCGGGTGACTTAGAGATGTTAACCCTTGCCTGGGCCACTGAGGCATCATAAAGAGAGGCTTGAACCCCACATTTGTTCTACAGAAGCAAGAAATTTTTGCCCCAAAGTCAGAAAAACCCTACACTCTGAATCTCAAATTTCTTTGGTTCTCCACCTTAAATTAATCATCTCACGTAAGCTTGGGAGTCAGCCCAATGCAAAGATTAATGAACCAAACCTGATTTCAAGAGTTGAAATCTGTCAATTTTCACACAGTGCCCAGGCAATCAGTGAGTGATGGCCTTACAGCAGAGGCCATGGCTGCTTGGCACATCAGAGTGTGGAGTTTTCTACATTTGGGAGACAATCTCCTCTGCAACCAAGCAGTGTGACTGCAGCACATGGAGCTTGGTGATGGGGAAGCTGTGAAGATGTAGCAGCACTGCCTTTTGCAAGAATGTCCCTGAGGTCTCAGGCAGCTTTTTGAGGAGCATACAGTTCCCATGTCTTCCTTGTTTAAAGGGCATCTCCTCACCTTAGGTCTCTGCCCTAGGTAGGGTTGACTGACCACAACCAAACTGTGTACTACATACACAGTTCGGCAGAGGGGCAAAAGTGTCATTCACTCATCTATGGCTTCCCAATCTGTGTAACTCCCTTTATCCATTTTCATCTTCCAGTTTGAAATAATCAGTTTTGCTCTGCCTGTAACATAGTACCTTGTGACCACAGCTCTGACAATGACTCCATGGAACACATATGTACACCCACACTCCAAAAAATACTCTTACTGAAGGCAAAGGCTTTGAGGATACAGCCAGAAGCTGGAAGAAAGGAAATCTCTTCAGGTGACAGGGCTCAGTTTTGTGATTCTCAGAACTATGGGTGGCCATCCATGCTCAGAAGGGTCATCTGAACCAGCAGAGTTTAAGATGGGCTCCACCAGGCTCAGCCAAGGGTCTCCTTCCAAGCCCAAGGAGCAGGAACTGCCACCTTGCACTGAATGCTCTAAGACTGACCTTCCTTCTGCAGAGCTAAACCTTCTCCTGAGCACTTGGGAAAGTTGGGTCATGCTTCCTCTCACTGAGGCACAATCTCATTTTTTTGGAGGCTGAGGTGGAACAGGAGGGTGAGTAGTGCACTGCTTGCAGAGGTCAGAGCCCGCTCCTCTGGGCTTATCAGAGGCCGATCTCTCATGGGCTCCTGCTGCACATCTCCCCACAGTTTTTTGTGCCACCTTGTTCCTGAAAGAAATAACCACATAGTGACAACTCCCCTCTAAGGAGTGGAAAGTTGCCCCTGAGCTCTGTACTTCAAGCAGGAAGATAAAGAGATGAACAGGAGGCAATATACAGCTTCTATCCCTTTTTCCCAGGAAAAGTAAAGAAAAGGGAAAATCCACAGCTCCTTCCTAGCAGCTGAATGCCTTTGTGCATGCTCTCCCTCCTGAAGGGTGTTCCTCTGGTTGGAAGCACAGGCACTGCCTCCAACAGGATGCCTGCAGCTTATCCCCCAGCAAGGGGCAACTGTGTGAAAGGGAGACCAGAGAAGAGAGACTGAAGGATGCAGAGAGCACAGAGGCCCCAAGCAGGAGAGACAGGTGTGATCAGGTAGGTTTTGCTGATCACCATGGCATCGTGTCTGCAGGGCTTAGGGCTCCTCTCACATTGCTCTCTCTGCCATTTCACAGCACGGACAGCCAAGCCAGAAGTGTCTTGCTCCAAAGGCAAGTGATACATTCAAAAAACACAACATCAAGAAAAGGGCCCCCATAGAAACCACAATCAACATAGAGGTTTAAATAACATCATGCATAATACATTGCAAACTTCCACCTCCAAGTGAGTGAGAGATGGCTGAAAAGGAATGTAAACTGAGCCAAAAAGAAAGCAAGGCTTTTTCCAAAAGGCAAAGGCTAGCAAATCTGTAAGGGCTTGCAATCTGCTGCAGCACAGGTTGCTTGAATGCTGGGGTGAAAAATAGCAAGCCAAAAAGGCCCCAGAGCCTGAGGATTATTAACTTTTTTGTCTCTTCAGTTTTTTCTTTTTGTTATTTCTGCTTAGTCAAGGCTCGTTTTGGCACCTCACGAACTCACATCTGTTGCTGGGAGCGCAGTCACAGACCACCCAACACAAAGCAACCAGTGAGTGCTGAGCCACAGCTCCAGGTGGTTCCAGCCTCGCCTCCTTCCCACCCTCCCTGCCTCCCAGTTCCCTTTCTATCAGCCAGGATGTCTTGTCAGGTGCCGTGTCACCTCAGATCTCTTTCAGATCACGGCGCGCCGCCTTCCTTTGTCAGGCAAGGTAACGCAGTGACAGGATGATGTGCAACGGGACCATGTTTCTTTTATTAGGATCGTGTACCTGCTGTCACTTTGGATAAGGACTATCTATTTCAAGTGGTTTCCTGCAAAGTCAACAGGGCTGAGTTTCTCTGAGAGGTCATAAGAATTATCTGGAACTTCCAAGTGTGTCTATTCAGACCTGCATCCTCTATCACAGCACGGCCAGCTTTGTTACTTCAAGATCCCATCAGGTACATAAGCCCTAAAGCAGCCACCAGAAGCCCAAAGAACATAAGCACATATTTAACTTTGAGCTAAAGGATTCCTCTAGATGTCAGTTTTATTACCCCTGTGCTTAAAGCTAGGCACATGTCTTTTGTGGATCCTAACAGCATCAATAATTCACATTGTGGAAGCAGCTAGAGGCCCCATTTATGTTGAGATTGTTGAAAAAACAAAATAATTGACAGTCTCTGCCCTAAAAATCTTTCAGACTGGAAAGTGAATCTGCAATTCCCTTTGTAGCTTGCTTTTCCCAGATTTATTTTTCTCTCATATTTAATCCAACTTAAACACTTCCGTGCAGCAACATCAGCATGTTATTTTTACATTCAGCTTTTCCTGACTAATGAGAAGAAGTGACCCTCATCTTTATTGTTGGAAAGAGCAGAGGCAGCTGGGCTCAAATGCTGAAAGATTTACTGTAGAGCAACCACTAATGTGGAGGCACAAACTGAGATATGAGCCATGAATTAAGATGCTTCTGAAATACTTTTGTGAGCTTTCAGCACTACCACAGGCTTCTTGTCAGATCAGCTGTTTGCCAGTCAAGACAATAAAAATGCACCCTCCACATTAATTCATCCCCAAGAATTTAGGCTTAAACCACACAGGATGCTTTGCTGACTGTATTTGGCTATACAGGAATTGCTATCACTCTTCTAGAAATGTGGAACAGATGCAAAAGCAACATAACAACCAGAACAAAGCAGCTGGGTCTCCATTTCCCCACTGATAGGGTCTTGTGCTGTTCTATTTGCTGTCCTTAGCAGTTCTAATCCCATACAGAGCAGGGTCCTGGAGACAGAGCATCTCTGATGATCAGGTGTCTTCCTGCAGAGTCTGAGTGTTTAAGTGTGTAATTGTCATGAGGTGTCTTTGTTCACTTCTCTTCCCATCAGGGCAGCACCCCTCCTCTGCAAAAATACTGACTCTCATTTTCCGCAACTGCTGTGGTCTCAGCTCTGGACTGTCACTTGTCCAATTCTATAACGTGAAGCCCCAAACTGCATCCTGTGGCCCAGTCACTGCTGAGGAAAGTGGAAAATTGAGTATCTGGGTAGTTTTTATTTAGTTTTTGAAGCACACCCCACACTATCTGCAGTACAGTAGAGCAGATTCCTTTAGCACGATGTTGCCCCACTGACTCATAGTCAATTTATCATCCTCTAAAATCCCCCAGTCCTGTTTCATGATAGGAAAAGACTGGTTAGAAAACACCAAGTTTCCTCTTTTTCAGGAGACTGACAGAACTATTTAAGGGTTTTTACAGTAGCTGTTGTTTTTATCACATCTTTAGTGTGCACAAAGTTGACCACATTCAGTAGTCTTCTTAATTAAATCTCTGTAGCTGTAATATAATAAGAGCTGAAAGCAAGCCAAGTTAAACAATAAATAAACATTTTTATTAGATTTCAAGTTTTCTGTGGAAAAGGACTACGGCACCCACACCTTTGTTACCAGTTCCCAATCATTCCCCTGTGTTAGATCCAGTGCTCTCCCAAGCAGATGCCATCTCCAAAAGGTAACATCCCACTCAACACACGGAGATGAAAAGAAACCCATGTTCTCATTATATGTAAGCATTTCAGTAGCATCCAGAGGCACCAGCCAGGGCCTTCAAAAGCAAGACACAGCTCACCTGCAACACCTCTGCCAAGCCTCAGAAGGTCAGGTTTAGCCTCCAAAGGTCCCTGCTGAAAAGCAGCAATAAAATCAGCACCAGTCCCAGGCCAGACACCTAGGAGAACAGCTGAGATTGCCTCTGACACAAACAATATTCATCTTATAAAGTACCAAGTTAAACACATGAAACCCTTTCTTTAGGGAAAGGAGGGGAACACCAAGCCACACTCCCTATCACACTACCTTCTACCCCTCAAACCTGCCACCCACTCCATACAGTTGCCCTCACTGAAATTTTTATTTTTTTCAGCCCAAGCAGAAGTTGAGTTTGCAGCTTTCTCACCTTGTCCTCTTCCAGTGACGGCTCCTGAGTGCTCTTGAAAAGCCCCATCTGATCCAAGGATCAGAACCACTCTGCGCACATGGCCCACCCGGCACCAAGAGGCACAGCTCAGAGGGAGAACAGCTGGAGTTCTAGAGATGGAGTTTCCAGCTCAGGTGCTCCCTCAGCAGCTGATCCCATCTGCCTGGAGTGACTGGTGGTAGCTGTCCCTTTTTCCAGACATCCTTGGCCAGGAGCTCCCACATGCTGTCCTCTTCAGTGATGCTTTGCTCCAAAGTTAGAGTACAAGGGCACTGTGATCCATGTGCACACCCTGACAAGGAGAAGGCACCACGGAGCTTGCTCCTTGGTGTCTTCAGGCTCTCCCTGTGCTTTTCCTATTCCTCCATGAAGCCACCAGAAAGCACCCTTTGCCCTTGTGTTCTTCCATACTTTTGGGACTTCTGAAGATCAGCTGCTCTTTTAATTTAGACCTCAGTCCAGTTAGGCCAGAAATAAGCAATACTTCTATTTCCATAAAAGACCCCTCTTCAGTGATAAGGATGGTAATAATAATAAACGTAGCAATAATAGTAATAATAATAGTAGTAGTAGTAATAATAATAATATTAATAATAAATCAAAACCAAAATAAACCAAAAAAACACCAAAACCCAACAAAAATTACAAAACAAAAATCCACAGTCATTACTGATTCTGGGGTAAGGATTTGAAGCCATTTCCCTAGTTCCTACAGATATCTGACAGTATTGATTTAGACTTCTGGTCCATTTCATGCTGTTGGTATATATTAAATGGTGAGATCTGACTAGTTTTTTAGGTCTTTTATTTTAGCAAGGATGTTTCAAGTAGGGGTGTAAGAAGTTGATCCTGTGGAATTTGTCTCTGGGGCAGAGGAAGCAATCTACACAAAAAAGATTTCTTTCTCTTTTATATTTTCTACTGAAGTGTATTTAATAGAAAATATTAGAAACCATACTATATTCAGGAGCAAATCCTTCCTTTGTTATGTCTTTCTTTGGGATGAGCAACCCTCTGACAGATCTGTTTCAAGCAGAGCATTGAGGTGTTCCACTGAAATTATTTGATTTCTA
This sequence comes from Platysteira castanea, assembly GCA_013397175.1. Classification (NCBI taxonomy): domain Eukaryota; kingdom Metazoa; phylum Chordata; class Aves; order Passeriformes; genus Platysteira; species Platysteira castanea. The sequence continues at coordinate 123,917 of VYXC01000693.1, forward strand.
CCTTCCTGAGATCAGCTTTCTAAGAAGTTAAACATGTGCCCCTGATTTACGACAGGGTGCAAGTGATGGAGAAGATCCAAAACCAGCCAACAGCATTAGGAAGACTTCCCTCAAACTGACTGTGGTCTGGATCAGACCCAAAGAGAGTTGGTCTGAAGAAAAAGAAAAGAAGAGCAGAATTTGAATATTCCCCAAGTGTCAGAGATATAAGCAAGTCTGCATGTAATGGAAATAAGGGAAGGCTGACTGATAGAGATAATGCAGCAGTTTCCTTACAGGTTTTTTTTTTGTTCCTATGATTTAGGACAAGCCAGTCGCTAACAGATTAGCCAAGTACCCATTTTCCTTTTGGGAGAAGCTGTGGCGAGCATCAGTAAAGGCTGAATATACCACAGTGCAGAACAACTCTGCTGCTTAAGGTGACAGCCTTCAGCAAGGAGCCCGAGCCAGCCAGTTTGAACAAAGGGCAGGCACACAGCAGCGCTGCCAGACACGCAGCTGTATTTGCAGTACACAGGCACCTGCAGTACCAGACAAGGGGTACAACGAAACTTCTCTCACCCAAATGCTGATCAAAGAGCACTGAGATATTCCAGGCCAAGGTAACGATAATCCAGCAATGTGTCACAAATGTTGGTACAGAAGCAAGAGCCCCAAAACAATCCAAAGGTGACAAGTAGCGATAGAACATTGGGAAATGACCCAAAGTTGCATTAAGGGAGGGTTGGGTATAGGAAAAACTCCTTTACTGAAAGAGTGGTCAAGCATTGGAACAGGCTCCCCAGGGAAGTGGTGGAGTTATCCTCCCTGGGTAGACATGGAACATCACGATACGGTTTATTGGGCATGGTGGTATTCTGTCAAAGGTTGGACTTGATGATCTTGGGGATCTTCTCCAATCTTAATAATGCTATAATTCTATGATTACTGCTGGTGCTCTACAGACCAGCAGGTACAGACCACTAAAAAATCCCACAGGTCTTTTAGAAACATGAATACAAAGTTATGATAAAACTCCATTTTTTTGTAATTTTGTGCTGCCTACATACATCTTCCCCATTGATATCTCCTACCAAAAAACAAAGACATTCCTCATCCTTGGTGGCAGTTGCATATGTGTGGGAGGAAAGCATGAACCAATTACTGTTTATAAAATATTTTTGATTCCTGAAAGACTGTAACTCCCTCTATAAACGTACCACATGACTTAAGTTTTCTGTTGGACTCCAATGATTGATGAATTTTCAGTCCAGAAATGCCATTTTGATTCAACTAAGTCAAAACTGGGCACAAGAGAGGCCAGAGAATTTCCTGCAGCAGTTCTCATAATCAGATTAAAACCTGTGGTTACATCTTAAAATCATAGAATTCTTTAGGGTGGAAAAGACCTCTAAGATCATTGAGTCCAGTCATTAACTCAGCACTGCAAAGTCCACCACTAAACCATGTCCCTAAAGAGTAATATCTACATGTCTTTTAAATCTCTCTAGGGATTGTGACTCCACCAGTTCCCTGGGCAGTCTGTTCTAATGCTTGAACACCCTTTCACTAAATAAATTAATAAATTATTCCTAATATCCAGTTTAAACCTCCTCTGGCACAATATGAGGAGGTATTGTACATTTTCTCTTGTCCTATTGCTTGTTACTTGGGAGAAGAGACTGACCCCCACCCGGCTACAGCCTCCTTTCAGAAGTTGTAGAGGGTGATAAGGTCCTCCCTGAGCCTCCTTTTCTCCAGGTTGATCACCCCCAGCTCCCTCAGCTGCACCTTAACAGACTTGTGCCCCAGTCCCTTCCCCAGCTCCACTGTCCTTCTCTGGACTCGCTCCAGCCCCTCCAGTGAGGGGCCAAAAACTGGACACAGAACTGAAGAAGGTGTGGCCTCACCAGTGCTCGGTACAGGGGGACAATCACTTCCCNAGTAATATCTACATGTCTTTTAAATCTCTCTAGGGATTGTGACTCCACCAGTTCCCTGGGCAGTCTGTTCTAATGCTTGAACACCCTTTCACTAAATAAATTAATAAATTATTCCTAATATCCAGTTTAAACCTCCTCTGGCACAATATGAGGAGGTATTGTACATTTTCTCTTGTCCTATTGCTTGTTACTTGGGAGAAGAGACTGACCCCCACCCGGCTACAGCCTCCTTTCAGAAGTTGTAGAGGGTGATAAGGTCCTCCCTGAGCCTCCTTTTCTCCAGGTTGATCACCCCCAGCTCCCTCAGCTGCACCTTAACAGACTTGTGCCCCAGTCCCTTCCCCAGCTCCACTGTCCTTCTCTGGACTCGCTCCAGCCCCTCCAGTGAGGGGCCAAAAACTGGACACAGGACTGAAGAAGGTGTGGCCTCACCAGTGCTCGGTACAGGGGGACAATCACTTCCCTGGTCCTGTTGGCCACACTATTTTTGATGCACACCAGGTACCATTGACCTTCTTGGCCACCTGGGCACATACTGGCTCATGTTCAGCCACTGTTGACCAGAGGACCTTTCCTCTGGGCATCTCTCCAGCCACTCTGCCCCCAGCCTGGTGCACTGCATGGGGTTGTTGTGACTCAAGTGCAGGACCTGGCACTTGGCCTTGTTGAACCTCATACAATTGGCCTCAGCCCATCAATCCAGCTTGTCCAGATCTCTCTGTAGAGCCTCCTACCCTTTGGCAGATCAACATCCCCATCCACCTTAATGTTGTCTGCAAACTTACTGGGTGCCCTCGATCGCCTCACCAATATAATTGATAAAGAGATTAAGCAGAACTGGGCCCAGTACTGGCCCCTGGGGAACACCACTGGTGACTGGCCGCCAGCTGAATTTAACTAAATTTGCATGTGGCAACAGAGGTAGCAAACAAAAAAGTGTTTCTTTTTTTCCCAGAGAAAGACAAGCTGATACATGAAAGAGTTTTAGCATGAATCTCTCAGTGATTTTAATAATGAAAAACATTTTAAGAGCCCTACACTAAGTTTTCATTTAGGGAACATAGATCTGTTCTGCCTGTCGTATCTGCTACCGTTTATGGTAGAAGGTTTTTATCCTTCTTCTTCTTCCCTGGCCCAAGAACCACAAAATGGCTTTTCCTGGAATGGCTTGATTGCATGTAACTATAAATTAAAGATGAGCTATCTCTATACTGAAGCCCTGTTCAAGACCCACATCAAAACATGTCTGTCCCACATTTACAAAATGCATATTTGCTTCATGCTAAGAAAACTGACATTTGCAAGTGGCTGTGTGCTTTGTGCCTCACTGAAAAAACAAGTTTTAGCTGTGGTTTGTGAAAGGTGGGCTTCTCTCACCAGACGCACATACTTTCCCAGGAAAAGACGCACTGGTCTCATTAAGATCCAGTTGAGGATGAATTGCCCTGCTAAGAGGAATGTTTTGCAAGTTCAGTATCTAAATAATGAAGAAAAACACAGAACACTCAAAATAATAAAACCTGCCATTCATACACAAGTTTAACCTGGAAAGCTGAAGGTTGGCAGGTAGGAAAAAAATAAAAGCATTTCAAAGTGCCAGGCAAAACTCTAAATGTATTTTCCCACAGTGACATCTGCCCACCCCTTACCATAATGGAAAGTGTGTCTCAATCATATCAGTATTTTCCCCAAGTCCTCTATGCCTACATATCAAAAGTTATAGGAAAAAAAAGTAATGCAAATAAACATACTGAAAATGAAATTCAGAACTCTTAAAATCAGTGGCAGTTTTGCCACTTGCTTCAGCAGAGCCAGATTTCACATACAGATAACAAAGTAGATCACCAATGTCCACGTCAGACCACTTCCAGACTCCAAGAAAGGAAGCCCCTTTAAGCAAATGGAGCTTGGCTTTTACCTTTCTAAAGTCCTAATTCAACATAGTACTTAAAGCCCTTGAGAGATTATTCAGTGTTACACTAAATAAACACTTATCCAACTGCAACCTAAGTTTGTATCTTCAAGGAAAACACAAAAGTGAAAAGGGACATGTCCTCTCTGGGAGGATGGCAAGACTGAATTCTCCCTAACCCTTCCCTCAAATGCATGTTGCTTTCTGGTATTTGAGTGACTGAAGAAGACATTTCCCCAGTTTGGGTCCTAGATAATGAGGGACTAAAGGAGGAAACGTCTCCAGGCTCTCTGCTGAGCATCACAATTCTGCCAGTGGTGGCACCCTCAAAGCTTGGCAGCAGTCCTCATGCTTTGGGAATCCCAAAGACCAGGAAAATCCTCTGAAACCCAAGGTTTGCAAGGTACCACAGAAGGCCAGATGAGGTTCAGAGTGGCATCATCCAGTCTTGCCCATTCTTCCCACACTGAAGCAGCCACCAGCTATTCAGTCTCTGAGGAGACCTGAGTTCAGTCACCATGACAGCCTTAAAACCTGACCTCTCCATAATCCCCATCCACCAGAAGGAAACAAAGTCTCTAAAAACACACTTCTGGTTGAAAACACCTTCCTGCATAAGAGAGCACGTATTCTACCTTTCGAGGTCAGGTGGTATAGAAAGGGTTAACCAACACTCAACAAACGGGCAAGCTGTTCTTTTTCAGTGTTTCCAGTTTTAGCAAGTTCCAGTCAATTCTCTGGATAGAGCACATTTTTAAAGAAAATGGGCCAGAAAGGCCTCTACAGATGAGTCACACTGACAATGCCAGAGCAGAATAACGGAGTTGTTGTCCTATCAGGGCTAAGCCAAAAATAGTTGTTTTCATAAGGCTTTTACCTGATTCACATTTCTCATTTGCACTGAGGTCCAGTGGGGATGGGAGAACCAGTTTAACACTAAACTTTTTCAAGATGTGTAGCAGAAGAATATTACTGGAAAGGATGTAGCAAATGAGATTGGTGGCAAATTACTAGAGGACTGGCAGAAGAGGTGGCTGTGACCTTAGAAGGTGGTAGGCAGGTCATGGCATCATTCTGGGTTTCTGCCTATCTAATGAAATCTTTCTTTGTGCATCATAAGTATTCTTCTTTTCATCTAAGTATCCCAACACTTGTTTGAGTGTCTGTGAAAGGCAGGCCTACTCTGGTTATTATTACTCACCCTAGTAGTCACATTGCTCTTGAAATAAAAGTCCATAATGACTGCAAAATCATTCTCAATCATCTTTTTATTTCCTGCATTTCATGCTTATACAGGCCTTTCATAAAGAGCAAAACCCAGTGCCTTGGAGGGATGTAAGCGTATGCTACAACTAATGTACACAGGACAAAACTTTTTTATATCCTTGCAGTCTAGGTATCTTTTTATCACCCTCACCTCCAAATCCATCTGTCCTGAGCTAAGTTTTGTGCCCAGCCAAGAGAAAACCATGTCATGGCAGGGCTATTTGGCTTACATTCAAAGCAGGCCATGGTTTTGATGCCTGAATTAAGACATGATAAAAGGAGAAAATTTTCAGAAGTATTAAATATCTACCCATAAAGAGAGACATAAATAAAGAAATTTTTAAAAAGTAACAATTCTTTTTCAGTTAGAACACTAGGAAAAAACCCAAAACTCTAAAGCCTATATTAAGTCTCTGACATAAAAAAACCCTTCAGTAAGCCACACAACACTCAAAGATGTCAGATAAATAGAACAGTAACTGGCTGGCATAGAGAAATCAAACAGTCTTCAAAACTGCTGTGGAGAAGATGGCAGAGCCCAGAAGTTGAATATTTCAAGTGGTTACACATATCCCTTCCTGGAAGCTGGCAGCTAACCCTGTACACATTTTTTAAAAACCATTATGGAAGTTGTCACGTTCTGTGACATGCTGATCAAGGTTCCCCACCAAGCAAGGGGCTTTACTTAACCTCAGACCTGCTTTTGAGTTGTGCACACATCCAAGCACAAGCATACAAACACAAGTCAACAGACCCACAGTGTCATGGAGCCAATGATATTCTTTCAAAGCATCAGGCTGGGAGAGGGGGCCAGAAGCTTTTGGCAGTGCTCAGACCTCCCAGCCTGAGAGGAGAGGCTCTTGGGTTGCTCAGTGCACACTTTGTGAACTGATTTCAGACCTTGAGAATATGACAAGAGCTTTGTAACCCCCCTCTAAGGATCCCCTTCACCAGCCTTGGTGAGCATAATGAAAGGAAGGGGGGTGAGAGGATGCAGGGCAAGGAGGGGGATATTTTTTCCCCAGCCCCTCAATCCATCACAAAGCGTTCATTTTCAGCACTTTAAGGCTACTCGTTTATTCACATGGTTCTTCACTTTAACATGCTGCAAACATGTTGCAAACAGTTACGCAGCTGCACCAACTAGAGCAGTTCAGCTATAGCATGGCACCTCAGTAAGGTTTCAAGCCCCTTCTGGTCCAGTTTTGTTAAAAAGCAGAAGATGCAAAAGACTGGATGGATACAAAAATAGTTACAAAGAACATTCAGGAGAGAGAAAGGACCATCCTACACACTAAGCCCTCTGAGATACCAAAATAATCCATACACCAACATGGTACAAACAGGCAGGACCAAGGTCAACCTTCTACTTTTCAAGCCAGACACATTTCTAAGCTTAGTTCCTTAGCCAAAAACATGCCAGCTCCTCTGGAGATAACTATCACATTGGTGTAGATAATCAGAATGCTGTTGAGCTCTTGGCTGACCAACCAGGCTACTTCTTATGTGTAAATTGAAAGAAGTTTTAATTCCAATTTATCTGACACTAGTGAGATTGCATCTGGAACACTGTGTTCAATTTTAGGTTCCCCAGTACAAGCAATGCATTGACATAATGGGTAAAAATACGTTTCATCTATAATTCATGTGTGCTGGATACCAGGACTGCTGGTTTATGCAGGATGAGCTTTCCAGCACTGAATCAGATCAATTTTAGCTGGAATTTTAAGGGCAGAAAAATAGTCATTTTTTCAACAACAAGCATGAATGGTTTGACTACAGTGGATGCCTTTTTTTACTCCTAATAATAAAACAGACACTGGTACAGATGTGTACAGACATAGCATAGGCACTATTATGTGACAAGCAAGACACTGAAAATCAGGTTGCATACCATTTGTGTTTAATATTCCCATATTTTTGAGCTGTCTTTCCTTCTGTGTCTTCTTCCCCTTCTCACAAATAGGAGGATACAGCACACTTTTTAATTGTACCAGCAGCAATCTTGGAATCTCCCATACTTTGTAGACAAGAACAAAACTCCTCCCCAGTCATTCAACATTTCTTTCACATTATTTTATGTCTACTATCTGAAGTCCAAGGGTTTCTTCCCTTCCTTGCCATACGAGAGAAATAATAGAAACTCAGCAAACAAAGGATTTTCAAGAGAGACAGTATCTGAAAGCAGTACTTGAAAGTTTAATAGAAATTGGAAAATTCATATCTGCTGTACCTCATCACTGAGGCTCCCCTATTCCAAAACCTTTATCTTGTCCATACATGTAAATAAGACAAGTTGGTTCCATCCCTTGGCACTGGAACCAACAGCCCAGCAGCTTGTATCCAGACAGCCAAGCCCTTTCACATCCCCAGAACAAGGTGCCTGCAGCCTAATTACTCCTGGTGATGGCCTCTGGCCAGTGTGCATCCCCAGACGGTGCCCAGGCATTGTCTGGAGAAGCTCTAGCTGGGGCTGGAGCCGTGCTAACAGCTTACAGAAGGGACAGGCATACAGCAGTGCTCAGGGTTATGCCTTGTCCCTATTTAACTCACTGGGATAAACCTGGCCACAACCTCCTACAGCTCTTGCATCTGCAGACTTGTCCCCCGTCTTGGTCATCACAGAAGAATGGTGTCTCCTAAGACAAAGCTCAACTGCACTTCAAGAATTTTGTCAGCAAGGGCTGGAAAACGGTGGGTCAGGACATAAACTCTTAGGCTTTACTGTTGTTATTTATCACACCTGGCTGTCTAAGGTGTCTTTTAAGGGCTGAGGTGACTGTTGTTTCTTCAGGAAGCAGACTGGTAGTCACATGGGGAGGAATAGGGGGTAGAACCTGAAGTATTGTCAAGTTCTGGAAATAAAATATTAGACAAGAGGTGACAGACCAAATACTGCATGTCTGTCACTTACAATCTGGTCTCTAAAGCTCCAAAAGACACAGCTCTTATTTTAAGGTCATGTTTCCACACCCTTCTACAGTATCTTTGCACAACTTGATTGAGACACATGCCTGAGGGGCCACCTTGTACGCACTGGCCCTGCCTGCCATTTATCATGGTGCTGGAAGTGCTCATGAATTACCCTCCACATATACTGGTTTATTTAGAGATAATTTGAGTTGCCGCATGTGTGAACAGGGCCTTTCATTGAAAACCTGCAAGCAGCCAGACAGAGGGAGGGCGGGCTTGTGGGAAGGCATGACAAAGTGCTTCCAGCAAATGACACCCAAACTGTTCCACCTCTGCAAAGCCAGCAGGTAGCCCACAGCACAGGGGAAACACCAGTGCAAACAGCTGCCACTTCTTACTTGTCCAAAACCAGGCATTCTTCATGTGTATTTAAACTCACCTGACTATTAAAGTATACACACATAATGCTGACCACGTGTGTTGCAATGACATGTTTCAGTGTTCCAGTGGAATCTTGTTTTCTATTGACTGTTTCCAGACAGACTAGAAATGGATAATTCTAGTAAGCAGGAAAAAAAAAAAACCAAGAAAACCCATAAAAATTAAGAATAAAAGAACACTTTCATTAGCATCTTGAAATAATTTGGGGTTAGCATTAACAGAGCCTGGGCGGATGCCAGGTTTCCACTCCCCTAAAGGGAAGACATAGCTACCTGCTCTGTGAATATTAATAACAGTGCTAAGCAATGTCATGTCAATTGCCTAACAATTACAACTGTAATTACAATTACACCTTAAAATTTGAATCCATAGGTGTGGAAGAAGGACACCCATGTGCAACTGAATGTTAACAAATCACTGCCTAGGAGGACAGTCCCATTCAGAAGCCTCGCATGAATTTCCCTGGTCGTTCTACAGCTTCCTATTCAGCCCTTGCTATCCTCCTCTTGCTCTTCTCGGAAGCCAAACTCTGAGCACCAACAACTGATATATGAAGGACTTATTCACTTGTTGAGCCGGAGCAGAAAAACCCATCCTTTGGCAGTGGAGAGAAGGTATTTCCTACTTAATGTGGTGATTATTAAAATGAAAAATTCAGATTACAACGCAACAACTGTGGTATCATTGGAAAACGTCTAATATTTCAAAACTGGAGAGTCTAAGCTAAAGATGTATATCTTGTTTTGGAACACGAAAGAAGTGTACAAGCCTGAGAGTGTATGTTCCTGTATATCTGGGGAAATCATGCCAAATAACTGCACTGACTAAACCACCTATATATTGATATATATAATAATGTATTATAACATAAATCCAAAACTAGGACACTTATTGCTCTGGTCTGTGCAAAGTTTACACACACCTTTCACCTAACAGAACTCTAGCTCCATCTCAGGAAGTGACAACTCCATCTAAGGACCCCATCATGGCACCAGACAGCTCCATGAGATATCACAACAGTCCATTGAAACCAAGCCCACTCCTTGGAGAGACCTGGCTTCCAGGTACTCACAGAGAGGCCAAAACCCTGACTGCTGAATGCATGCAAGACCAAAGACCAGTCACTGCTAAATTAAACTTGCAAGAGTAATATTAAGGATAGCTCAAGCTGTACAGAACCGCACTTTAATTCACCTAGATATGCAGATAGGATTATTTCACCATCGACAAGAGCACCATCAACAAGAGCACCTTTAGAGTTTAGGTGATGACCAAATGTCACCATGAACCATTGTCCTTTCCAGCCCAGATTTTGTTCTGTTTAATAAATTTGCACTGGTATCAATACACACAAGGATCTCCTGTTCTTTGCATGTTGACATCCATAGTGCTTTAAGCCATTTGTCTCGCGTCAAACACATTATTTCCCTATGCAGGGGAAGTGAAAAACAAAGAGTAAACAGCTTTGTGTAGAGAGATGTCTTCCAGTCTAAAGACTGGTGAAGAACACTATGTCTACCTATAAAAAGAGCCAGAAGGAAGATCCAGGAAACTGCAGCCAGTAAGCTTTGTTTCAATCCCAGAGAGAACTATGGAACAGGTCCTTACGAAAGCTATTTCCACACAAACACATTTCAAGAAGTTGACTGCTAAAAGCCAACATGGAAAAACTGAAGGGTCAATCCTGCTTGACCAAACAACATGCTCAGTGGATGAAAGGAAAGTAGTGGATATCATCATCGACTTGATTTTCACAAAGTGTTTGACACAGCCTTCCTCAAAATCCTTTTTGACAAGTCAGTAAGATATGGACTGGTCAGATGAATCTCAAAATGGCTGAGGAACTGACTAAACTGTTCCGCTCAGCGGCCCAAAAGTTAAAATGCTCAAAGTCATGCTGGCATCTGGGCACAAATTAATTTCTTCTGGAGTCAGTGCAATTCAGCTTTACAAGTGGTCTGGAAGGTAGGCTTGAATGCACTGTCACCAAATTTGAGGATGAGCCTAAGTTAGGTGAAGAGGTAGCAGTGCTGGAAGAAAAAGTCACCATATAGAGACCTCAACAGGCTGTTGAGATTTGGCCAGCAAGAATGAAGTTTAACATGAGGTTCAGCAGAGATAAATGTCAAGTCTGAACCTGGGGTGGAATAATCCCAAGGAAGAGCACCAGCTGGGCACTGGCCGGCTGGACAGTTGCTCTGCTGAAAAGGCACAGGGTGTCTTGGCAGACAGCAAGATGAACATGAGCCAGCCAAATATCCTGGCAGCAATGAAGGACAACAGCATCCTGGGCTGAATTAGTGACACTGTTGCTGGTAGATGAAGAGATGTGATTTTTCTACTCTGCTCAGCACCTGTTAGGCCACGCCTGGAACATGCTGTCCAGTTTCTCTCTTCACAGTTCAAGAGACCTTGAAAGCCTGGAGATAGTCCAGAGAGGACCAGGAAGATGAGGGAACTGGAGAACTTCACAACTGAATGAACTGTGCTTGCTCGGACCTGAGCAGGGAAGGCTTAGTGTGGGGAAATCAAATCACTGCCATCCAACACCTAAAAAGTAGGTCTGGAGGAGACCAGAGCATCTCTTCATGAGGATGCACTATGACAGGAGAAGAAGCAATGGGCACAAGTGGCTTCCAGGGTAGTTCCACCTGAATATTAAAAAATTCTTTTCTGTGAGAGCAACTAAACATTAGGATCACTTGCCTGAAGAGAGTGGAATCTTTCACTAGAAATAATAAAGATGTGAGTTGATTGGGCCTCAAATAACCTCTCTAAGGCCCGGTTTTTAATGGAAAGTTAGATCAGATAGTCTTAGGAGGGCCCTTCTAACGTTGTCCTGTCTCTGTTTCTGTGATTCCTTCCATTATCTTCTCAACAGATACTTTGCTATGCATTTATGTCAGCGAAAAAGTTGTCCTGAGCTTTTCAATTTGGAGCAGAAAGCAGTAAGGATCCAACAGCAATTTTTTCCCCTGAATGTCCCACACACAAAGATCTTTAAGATCTCTCATTAACTCAGACAGCAGCTCCAGCTCTCACATACCCAGACTTTTAATGCCCTGGGTTGCACTCTAACGTGGACACCTGGCAGACACTCTCCCTGCCAGGTGTCTGCCCAGTCTAACCCTGCCCAGAGGGGCTGTGAGTCTCGTGCTTCTTGCTGGCCATGCTTCCCCAACTACGGTTTTGTTTCATGCTCCACGTCAAGCCAGCCCGAAGCATGAGCCCTGCCCTTCACCTCATGGGCATGGTCAGGCATGCATGGCCCAGCCTCTGACTGGGAGCAGCAACCTCTCATGAAAGAGAGGAAAAAAAGGCAAATGCTACCAGTAAAGGAAAAACCAGCTGCGACCAAAGGTCTCAGTCTACCAGAAACACCTATCATGGCTTGAGCCATGAGCCCAGGAGATCAAGAGCCTCACAGGTACCCTACTCCAGGGTCAGCAGCCAAAGGGTTAACTATGGTAGCAATAACAAGGCAAATTATTGAGCTGTCTGATTTTTGACTAGGCACCTTTAAACTCACCATCCCACCCACTGCCTCCCTGCTAGGATCCATACCGAGATGGACACGATAGGGAGGATGGGTTTATCAGTCACACCAACATTTTCTTGTCCTGCATGTGGTAGGCAAGCCAGGCACCAAGCAGGCTGGCAATGCCTGGAGCAGTGCCAGGGGCATGTGGCTGGGGAGGTGTCAGGGCCACCAAGTGCTGTCACACACCTCTGGGATAGCTTCCACCAGAGTGAAATTGTCTCCATCACGGAGGCCACACCTAAAATACCTCTCCAAAATTGCTTCTGATAAGCAGCAATTCCTACCCTGAGGAGCTGGAGGCATGCTAACCCCAAACTCCTCCCTTTCCTGGCCCCAGTCACCAGTTTGCTGCAAATGAGGGTGATGCAGACACCTCCATCGCTAATAAGTACAATGAGATGCCTGAGACAATGGGAACCTACTCGGTGCAGGAGTCTTTGAGGTACTTGGGATGGTGCCCAGCTGTGTTTTACTTGGCCTCATCCACAGGCTTCCAGGAGACCCTGCGTCACTGCTCCCTGTCCCAGCGACATGCCAGGGCAGCCACACAAGCTGGGGAGGAAAGCAGGAACATTAGCAGCAGGGCAGGCAGGAGCCAAGCAGCCACCGTGGAGCCACCTGGAAATTAGAAAATAGGCAGAGTAGGCACCTATTTTTATGAAAATTATCTGCAATTAGATATTAACTGATTCAGAGCATGCACAGGAAGACAACATAGGCTTGAAAACAGGTATGAAGCACAGCTTCACAAAGGCAGGAAACTGATGTATGCTCATATTTATAACAGTTTCCCACATAACAAGATCCAGGAATTCACTGCCTGTCCATCCTCCGTCTGCTGAATACATTGGCTGGAAGGAACCAAACCTGTCAGAGAACTGAAAGGGGTTAAGATTTCAATGCATTTTGTGAAAAAAGCTGAGCAGAGGAGAGAAATCCCAAAGTTGCCAGCCTAGCTTGGGGTGAGTTCACACACTATCAGAGATCAGAGGCTTTGTTTGGGGACCAGCTGTGGTCCAAAGCCTATGATTACAGGGAATGCACAGATAATCTCTGAATATATGAAAGGCTGGTGGGAAGGTGTCCAACTAGGGGTCTCTGCAGGTGACTGACTCAAGTGGAAGATGGGACATGGCCTCCCATGTCAACGAGGAAGTTGTCAGTGCTGGTCTCTGCAAGTTTTTGTGTTTGGTAAAACGTGTAAATGTAGATACACCCAAAGAAACTGAAGTTTGGCTTAAAAAGCGTTAGTTTCCTCCTTACACTGACCTACACCCCCAGTGGGCACCAGTTTTCATCCAGTGGTTTCTCAGCTCCTGAACACTTCCAATATTTCAAAAGTTTTCCCACATTTCATAAAATCAGGAGTCTTCAGCGCAAAAACAAGCAAAGAGAAATGTGGGATGGCCAGAATGCTCAGTGCTCAGGCAGGGTTCAGGCAGGGCTCACAGAGGTGGCCAGCAGAGAGCTGGCCATGAGCAGCAGGGATGTCCTTGGGTAGCCTGAGGAGGGGGAAGCCCCAGCCCCCGCATCCTCTCTTCCTTGAACAAAAGCAGCTGTAGCTGCTGAATTACTTGGGCTTGCAGTAGAAGCATTTTGAGTTAAATTGCTGTGGATTGGGGGGCTCTCCTAAAACAGTGAGCAAATAGTGATTTGGGAATGGCTTAATGTCCTTGGATGTGGAGACCTGCAATTCAGCTCCATGGTACATCCAGGCATTTTAGTCTTCACTCCTAACTTTCTATAGCTCTTTTGAGTGACCATCCACCACCTGCTAACAAGTTGTGCTTCATTTTTATTGAAATCACATCCTGATATACACAAATCACACAAAGAGGATGTCACCCTAGAAGGACCAAGTGTGGATGGACAGGTGTGACAGTGAGCATGACAAACAATGTAGTCCTGTCTGTAAAGAAAACGTAGTGGGCAATGCAACCATGTTCATGGGCAATGCAATCATGTTCATGGGCAATGCAACCATGTTCATGGGCAATGCAGCCCTGTTCATGTCCCCCAGCGGATTCCAAGTTCAACCACAGAACCCAAAGCATGAAGGAGACACAAAATAATGAAGGCAAATGGTGTGCTGGTGTGTGAATGGTAAGAAATGGTGGGGAATCCACCTCTTATCCAAGCAAATCTTCCTGTGTCCTGTCACAGGAAACTATTTCAAATATTTCACCAATAATAAAAAGGGGGGCATCCTAATTGAGGGTTAAAAATGGGAAATCCTATGGCTGAAAGAAGGAACATCCATCACAAGGAGATGCTACCTTCACACTGAGGGAAACAACAGTTTCACAAGAGTTGAGACTACTCAGAAAGTGCTGTATTTTAAAGCTTTTCTTGGACCTGCAATATTTTCTTCTTAACTTAGCAGACCCTAAGGTCGTTATCAGTGCTGAAGTTTAGACAACTTGGCAATCTTCCTGAACATTGTCTTTAAAATGAATAAACCTGACAAGCACAATATGAGTTACAAACTGCCTTGACTTCCAGGAATAAGAGGATGGTTCAAAGAATGCAAGCCTGGAGCCCGATGGCAAAAGAGCATATCTTACAGCAGAGCCTTCCCATCCCCACCCGCATTTTTTCAGCCTATTTTCTACCCCCTGCACTTTTGCTACCAGGCAGTTGGGATGTCTCTGTGCAGCAAGACTCATTCCAACTGGCAGCTCTGGATCAAAGAGCAGTGGAAGCATTAATCAGTGTGCCTAATCATTTCCAATCGCAAGAAACTTTTCTCTGTGACCTGGCATATAAACACCGAGTCATTTCATTCACTGGTTGACGGACCAGAAACCAAACAATCCTTATCGTGCCTAATTCATCTTACTCCTGAGGGTTATAGATGGATCGGCCTGCAATCCTCCAGCAGCAGTGGCAAACTTTAGGTGCTTTACTTAATCAAACTGATTAGCAACCTGTCTGTAGTGCCTTTTATCTGTTGGTGGCAAAGTAGTTTACAAGCATTAAGTGGACCTAATTTTGCGATAGCAAAGCAAGACATGGTGACTACATTTAAAAGCACCTCCAGTGATGTGGGGGAGCTCTTGCTTTAAGGGGGTGGGGAGGTTCAAGGCAGCAAGTTTTGCTGATGCATGAAAACGACTTTGAAAATTAAATGAGTGAATGGCGGAGTCAGGGAGGGAGCCCAGGAATTTTGATTGCCAGATATCTGTGCTGCCTGTAGTACCATATGGTTTGTTGCAAAAGGAAAGGAATAATCAAACTGGACATCTGTGCCCAGAGCCTTATCTATTTAGGCACCATCCTCTGGACAGCCACACTCTGAGCACAAACAAAGAGTAATGAGATCTCCTCCACCCTTGGTGGATCTGCAGGGGGACGTGGTGCCTCCTGCACCAGTTCAGGTTAATAAGTGTGTGATCACCACCTGTTTGGGAGTTTGCTCCCATGGTAACACCGATTTCTTACTTAATGCCAAGAGCAGAACAACAGCCCTGTCACTGTTGCAAAGAAAGCTGACAAAAAGCTGAGGTTGCTTTAGCTTTCTTCAGCTTTCACTCGGGTGCCCCTGACTTGGGGGAAAAAAAAGCAGAAATAATTATGCCGAAGGTCAACTTGTTCCAGGGCAGTTTGTTCCCGCTTTGAAGGAGAGAGATGTGAGACGTGGCACAGAAACCTGCTGCTACACCTGACAGGCTCTCACGGATAAGAGCTGGTGATGGAGCCCTGCAGGAGCTGTTTGCAAACTTGCATGACCTGCCCTGAACCTTGCCCAAAACTATCCCATTCTTTTCTTCAGTGCATGGTGCCAGAAACAATCCAGCCCCCTTTCTGTTCTCTCCTGGACACCGAGCAGTATTTCTTTACCTTGAGAGAAGGTGCTTTCAGGGAGAAGTGTGGGGAGGTGAAGATGGATGGGAAGAGATGCACAAGCGCATGGGGACTTCCCTCCTACATTGATGCAACCCCATCTGCTGCGGTGGAAAGTTAAACGAAGGATTTCCTGGTGGAAAGGCTGCCAACTCAAAGCTTGGGAGAGCTGGTTTTCAACACCTGCTTAGCCACAAGCTTGCTGCCTGGCCTTGCACAAGTCACTCAAAAGCCACATGTATAATGGTACTGACATATCTGGCTCCTGGAAGGAAGGCCCTGACACCGAGCTGGTTGGTGCAGAGGATTAGGCATCAATGAATAAGTTTGGCATGAGGCAACACATCCAATGATGGCTGCCAACCAGGGCAAGAGGAGGTGCCAAAAGACAGGAGCAAATCCCCCCCCAGGTCTCTGCTGTTTGAATTGCATATCTCTGTGGGAGCCTGCTGGTGGGAGGGCAGCGAGGGGCTGCTTCACCCTCTGTTGATCCAGCACCTGCAGTGGCTTAGCACATTATCACTCCTTGCTCCCATCTCCCTGCCCCAGCTTTCTGCAACCATTCACAGACCCCAAACTGTGCTTTATCTCTTTGATTCCCAATCCCAATCTGCTGCAGAGGTTAATAATCATGACCGGACAAGCAGGGGACGGGCAGGACATCTGGAAGCAGTACTTCCATGAGCTTCAGGGAGCAATGCCAAGGCTCGTTCCTGGGTAACTCTTCTCTCTCTGCAGATGGCTGGGGACAGGGATTTTGTACCTCTGCTTGTCACCTGCTGGTCAGGCACCAGGAAAAGGGAGGCTTTGGATATGGAGTTGTGCACAAACTCTAGGCAGCTCTCAAGAAACCAAGCAGAGCCATATCTCCCTCCAATTATGAGCAGAGAATGCTATTTCTTTGTTGACCTGGCTGGGACAGTGTTAAATTTTGGTAGTATCTCATATCCTGGGGATGCAAGGTCCCAGGCAGGCAGGAAAGAGCCACTCCAAGGGTGTCACTGCCATGCTCACCCCAGGCTGGGCACTCCCAGCAGCATCACTCCAAACACTGGCGAGCTCTATCAGCATCCCACATCTCTTGGGTTTGCTACCTTTTCTGTAGCTGCTCAGCCAGCCTGTTTCCTATCACCAAAATGGGGATAAGGACAGAAGACAGATGCAGTGCCTCAGTCTCACAGTGAGAACAGCAGAAAGGCAGAGACTGAATATTCCCACATATCAATCATTCAAAAATTGTTCTTTTTTATAGATAACCAGCTCATGTTGCACCTTTCCTAGGCACTGGCTGAGAGTAACGATGAGGAAGGTCTCAGGAGATGCAACACCAAGATCACCCTTCCCTACATGTGACAAGTGACAGAAAAAAATCAGGGACTAAAGAAAGAAAAAGCACTGCTGCTTCTGCTGTAAGGCCAAAGCTGGGAGTGCCCAAGTCCTGCCACAAGCCAGGAGAGATGTGGGTGAGCTCGGTGGTTCCTGGGAGCATTGCAACTGAGCTCCCTGCTGCTAACTGAAGGTGATGTACCCTCCCTCTGAGCGAGGTTTTTGTGCTCAGCCTTGGCACTGATGGCAGGCTCCAGAGCTCAGGGACCAGAGCGGCCACCCTCTGTCTGTCTGCATTTATCTGCACGGATGGGCCCTGCACAAGAACAAAGTGCTTGATGCAGCTGCAGTGACTGTGAGGTGCAGGCTGCTGTCACCTGGAAGTGAGCCAAGGAAAATGGGGAGAGGAGCACTGGGGGCTTCTTTTTCCTGATCTCCTTCCAGTCACTGGAAACTTGTTACTGGTGACACAAGAAATATGGTAGGATACACTAAAACACCCAAGTCTGGGCAGACAGTCAGAGCAGGACTGCTGCTGGTCTCTCCTGTCCTGATCTGCTGCATTTTTGAAGTTCACATGATTACCCTTCCCATTCTGTATTCATTCACTAATGTGACTTGAGAGTGGGTCAAAATGAAACAATTGCCATTTTGCTGAAGCTTAAATAAAAAGGAAAAAATTGGAAATAACTAAAACCCAATGTTTGGCCTCTCCTCATCCTCACTTTTCTTTTGACATCAACTTGTTTATGAGAAACCACTTAACTTATGGCGTGAGTAAATGTGTTGATTATAAAAAAAAAGAACTAAACAAGCATCCCCCCAAAAAAACCCCACCCCAACACTGAAGGAAGAAAAGGGGAAAAAGCGCAGCTTTTTCAGTCCCATGAAATACCTGTGATTCATTCAAAACTTAGAATAAAATTCAAGGATTAAGAAAGCTTATTCCACAACCCCCACCATTCTCATGTTTTCTGTAAAAACTCACACTTTTCAGATGGTTCAAAGATACATCATGGATATGAGGTTCATAATTGCATCGTCACCCTGTGAGTTAAAAAACAAACATGAAGCCTTCTGCTATCCATTAGTGAATTAATGTCAAATAGGTGAAAGAGGTTTATACTACAGCTAGTCAGCCAGCCAAAAGAAAGAATAAGAAAAAACACCAGCAAAACAATGTGGTTTGTGTCCAGGGAGGAGGTGGTTTGCCCTCACTGTGCTGGACAGCCCTTCAAAGGCCCTGGAGCATCGCTCTGCCTGGGGAGTCAGGCCAGTCAGTGCCAGAGCTCTGCATCCTCCCAGGGTCCAGCAAAGGCTGCAGCCAGCAGGACAGGTACGCAGTAGAGGAGACCTTGCTGCTTGTCTGGCAGCTCAGCAACCCTTCTGAGGAGCACATGGGAATCATCTCAGCAACATCTTACTGGAAGGGGGATATGGGTTATGGTTTGCTGCAAATAGTCCACTGCTATCATCCTCTCAAAGCCCAGAGGTTTTGGATTTGATTTTTACCCGCTGTTGCTTCATCCACTCAGATGCCCTAATGTGAAGCCATGGCAAAGTGGTCACATCTCTGCGGAGCTTAGGGATGGGAGGCTGGGTTGCTGGTGAGCCTTCATGGCAGACCATCCTGCCAGCAAACTGGGACATCTGGCAAGAGTCATGCTGCTCCATACCAGAGGCAAGAGCCCTCCCCTCCATCCCTGCAAAGCAGGCTACAACCCAGGACGGAGCAGGCCCAGGACAGCTACCATGTTTGAACTCAGCCCTGAGGATGAGCTCACAGCTGCTTCCTAGCATGGCATAGTTGGAAAGACTGGGTGCAGGAAAAGAACTGAGAAAACATTTGATCAGGTTGAAAATAAACCTCTGTGAACATCTCCCTCCTTTCTGCCAATACCACCCTCCTTTCTGAGCACCTCACAAAAAAGGAATGCTGCAGAAGGTGTGTTTGCTTTTAATAATGAACAAAATACCCCAATTCTTTCTTATTACACAGTTATCACTGATTGCTGTCCCCTGTGCTTGTCTCTTTTTAGATTGCTGTCCTTTCATTCTTCTGAAGGCAGGCAGAGAAGTGCCCAGTGCTGCACTGCTGGGGTTCAGCAAGTGGGTCAGGTTTGGTACAGGACCTCCAGGGACTGCTCAGCTGCAGAGAGCTGATTAAAGTTTCCATATTATTTTCATCTCAGTGGTATCAGATGGTTCTTCGTTAGGTGCCTTGTTCCAGGAACTCCTCATCACACACACAGGTGGTAAGAGGGGATTCACCTCACACAGCTTCAGACATCCAAAGCACAGGAGTCCACATCTCAGCCAGATTTCTGGTCTCCCACACAGTTGCTGGAGGAGAACAGCCACTACCAGAGGGAAACCCAGTTATCTTGGACACCTGTCTTAAGATGAGGTGGCTCCAAAGCGTTTTGCCCTGATACTTTACACTATGCCCAATGCTGTGGCAGAACTGCCCTACCCCAGGGAGGGGTAGAAGGTGCTTCTGTTCTTTGAGGGAAGAAGGTGCTGAGGAGTACCAGAGCTCTGAGCATAAAGGCAGAAAGACCCAAATAGTGTATCCTGCCTTCACTACACTGCACATCAGCCCCTTTCACCCAAGACCTCTACATAATAACCTCAATATTTTAGACTAAACCTGCAATGCTAGAGAGACATTGCCCTTTCCTCTAAAATCTGGAAAAGGACATAGAAGTTCTAAGGGTTCCTCCTCACCCCAAACCTGCTGACTAAAACTTTCTTCCTCTAGATGTGGCAATCAAGTCACCCCCTCGCCAGCCTTCATCACAATTAACCAAATGCGCTCCTCAAGCCTGGAGTTCTGGTTTGGCAAACCCAAGTCATGGTTTTCCTTGAATTCCTCCTGGCACTTCCCCTCCCTTCTTCAAGTACAGACACCAGGCAGTGTGTCCCCCTTTAAAAGGACGAAGTCATGAGAGTCATGTCCCTGCTTCTACCTGCTCTCCAGAGCTGCACGGCTCCTTTCTCTCTCACAGCTCCATCACGAGCTCGCTTTCACATGATTACACACGAGGACCCCATAGACTCTCTCCCTGACACTGTGCTCCCCAGATGGGCTCCCACACACTTCAGACAGAACCTGAATTCTTTGGTTTTTTTCCCACACTGTGCTATTTAATCAGACACCAGCCTACAAGGACTGAATACATCCTTACTACTAAAGAGTGTGAGGGGATATTCCCAGACAGTGCCTTACTGCAGGATCCCATGGCACACAATTCCCATGAGCTATGCTGCCGTGATGAGTCGGTCCTCAGGTGTTTGTTAAATCAGGGCTGGCATTAGGCACCATCCATTCCTGTGGTCACTGGGGGCTCATAATAACCAAGGTAGAGTTGCTCTGGCCACCCATACTGAAATTTAAATAACAAGCCCAATTTCATCCTCCTTCTGGAACAATTCAAAAGCAACACAGCGTGATGAAAGGACAAGAGAATAGATGAGTTTTGTTGTCTGCATGCTACCAAGGCAAACTTTTCACAGAAACTCAACCCCC